>LOEQ01001054.1:211826-227960 GCA_001685075.1 Bramus lutescens
CAGAAGCACACAGAGCTCAGCAAACTCACATCTATCCCTACAGTTACCATCTCTCCCTCTCTCTGCTTCCTGGTTATCATGCTGTGACATGCCTTTTCCACCACGATAGACTAAAACCCTGAGTCCCAGCTCTACTTCATTTACTATAAGCCAAACCTGCCGTAAGTCCTCCCCAGACTTGGTTCCTCATCTGAGGCAGGGAACAAGCTCTCTTCTGCATGACACTATCATGGATGCCTTGTGAGACCCTGCAAGCAAGAATGCTGCCCTGCTAGCTTGGCCTTGCTAAGCCAGTGTATGTGCCATTTGACATTTGCTCTTATGTCATACATGGATCTGCGTTCCAGGAAATCCTCAGGTCCTTTCCAAAGCTCTTCTGGGTGTTTAGAAAGCCAGCCTCTATTAATGGTACCCTTCCAGGCTCAGCTTGAGGTCTGTTCCACCTTGAGATCCTCTCCCCTGGCCCCCACACCACTCCCCTCTAAAGAGTTCTTACAGCAGCTTCTCAGTTTGTTCCTCCCGCTGGTCCACGTTCTCTGCTCTGTCTTACTAATGTCTGTGAGCCACATACTCCCGTCCAGTCACAAACCCTGTCGTGATTGTGGGTTTCCTCGGGTGAGGACATATGGATGGCTCATCTTCAGGTCACCTGATTGCTAAGATTACTTCTTAGTGCCTGACAGAGAGTGGGCATTAGGAAGTAATCTACCTTTACCACAACACCCACATCATCTCACCTGATTCCTTCTCCAGGTGAGGCTCAACCTACAGAATGGCTGACAATCTGCCTCCTGCCTCAAACAGTGATTTTCTGTCCCCAAAGCAGTGGCAGCTTTTGTCACAAAGCTTCTTGATCTCTTTTTTGGACAATCATAAGGAAATAAATAACAATGTTACAGGAACATGCAGGATATAGCTACCTACTAGAAGGTTCCATTGTCATAGCATCAGGGTTATGAACTCAACATATCCAAGGTACTAAACATAGGCTCCTCAAGTCTTCCTTCTTCTACTGATAACTGTCAGTTGTACCTCCTGTTTCTCTCCAAACCCAGCAAGAATTTAATATAATTCCCTTTCTCTCCCTCTCCCCACCCTCTGTGTGTCTGCCTGTCTATCTATCTGTGTCTGTCTCCATATCTTTCCACATGTCTGTCTCTGTGTATTTATGTGTGTGTGTGTGTGTGTGTGTGTGTGTAATTAATGTATGTGAGACGTCACTAGAATGGTAAAGGTTTGTAAGGCTGTGGGATGAGGTGGATTTATTTTGCACATTAGGAAAGATATGAATTAAAAAGAGCAGAAGATGGAGAGCCGTTGGCTTTGTGTCTCAGGACCAGACGACAGACTGAAGTTCTGAAGCCCAGCACCTCAGAATGCAGCTTCAGCTGCCAATGGAGTCATTACAGATGTCACAATGAGGTGGAAGCAGAGCTGGGTTGGGCCATAACTGAACGTGACTGATAACCCCATCAGAAGAAGCTTACGTGGAAAACCCAGCCATGTGACAGTAGGGGTGAAGATTGAAATGATGTGTCTACAACAGAAAGAATGTCAAGGACTGTTGACGTCATCAAAAGTCAAAGGGGCCAGGAAGTCACCCTCTGGAGGCTAAAGCGGATGTGGGACTTACTCAATACTGATTTTGAATTAAAAACCTCCACAATGGTATGAAGACAAATAAGTGACATTTTAAACAATCCAGCCTGTAGTGCCAGTGTGGCAGTCCTAGGAAGGAAGCTATAGCCACCACCTTGCCAGCCGAGGGTGACTTGGCCCATCTCCCTTCTGACCCCATAGCCAACCTCTTCCCAGCAATGTCTCGTCCCTCTCTTGTCTCCTCCCTGCCTTCTCTGCCACCCCAGGTTCAGTCGTTCTTTCCATCTGGACTACTCGAAAGGTTTTCCAGTGATCCTGCTATACTTATGAGCACCCAGTCAGCCACGTACACCTGAAGGGCCTTCCCAGACTCTCTACCTGGTCAAACCAAGCCCCTCCATTCACTGAAGTCCTGTGACAGCTGTGGGGTCTCCGAGACACTCACAAGGCATTCTTTGCGTCTTTGTTCAGCTCAAGGCCCTTCGTGATGAAGGCTTCAAGTCTGACCCTGGGATGACCCCTTGCCCCATACTCACACACACTGTTTATTGCAAGTCTGTTGGAATATTTCAGCATCCAGTGATGTCCCCTTATATAAGGAATGTCATAGACTGTTTCCTGAGCTTCCTAGTTTGACCAAAAAATTTTTTTGCATGACCAACTTTTACTCTGTTATCAAAATTAGCTTCATAAAATCTCTGTCTCTTGTCCTTTCCATGATGTCCTTTTCTGTACTATTAGGAAGGTTACCCACGTCCCACCTAACGTTTCCACCATGACACTAAGAGTCTGGTGCAGGAGCCATCTCTGTTTCTTTTATGATGAAAGTCGGCATAGTCGCGAAATGGACACCCAGCAAATAATTAGTATTGTCTTTTCTTTATTGTGCTTGTTGGATTTAACACATTCTTATTATTTGAGGTCAGACGATGTGCTGAGGTGACATGCATTATCCTGTGTCCTACCCTGTCATTGTCATCTTCCTGATATTGCTAAAGAGGCTTTGTCTCACTGAGGTACTATAAGTCCCCAGCACACACAACTAGAAAGTGGCAGAGGGGAGGGTCCAGTTCAGGTAGGCAAACCCCACAGTACTGTCACAGCAGATGAAGGGGCAAGTCAACAGCCAATGAGGCCTCACAGTTAAAAGTATCTCGGGGCAAATCATCTAAAGCCGATGGAAAGCTCCCTCGTTTTACTTGTTACTTCAAACATGACTTGTTTCTTGGGGAGGGGAAAAGAAGGGAGGAGAGGAGAGGAGAGAGCAGAGGAGAGAAAAGGAAAGATCACTCTCCTTTGCTCCTCAGAGTTATGATCCTCATCCGTCACACTCAGCTACATGCATCTGTGTTGAACGCAGAAAGAAATGAACACAAATGTTATAAGCACCAGCAGAGCAAACCAGGAATTATTTTATCTTCTGAGCACAGAACAGAAAGCCAGAGCTGGGGCTCTACCCTGAGCCTCATTTAGTGTGTAGTGGTGAGCAGAGTCCTAGCAAGGGAGGTGCCCTCCCACACTCACCCCCCACCCCACACCTTGTTGGAGGCAAAGACGAGTTAAAAACACAAGCTGCTCAGAGAGAGATAAATCAATTTTCATCAGCCCAGCGCTTCTGACACCACCCTGACAAATCAATATCTTTCTCCATAATGGAGTCACTAAAGCTGCAACTAAGTCACCAGGAAACACAAAGCAGCCTCATAAAGAATATCGCAAAGCGATAGGATAGCCGAACCTGAATTTCAATTATCCACCTTCAAGGGCACACCGATATCTCCAGTGGAGAAGTCCATCAAAAATTCATGGAGCCAGGCTTCACCCCTCCCAGCCAACAATTCCAGGGGCGTCCAGACTTCCAGGTTCTCTAAGCAGTCAGAGAATATTTAGCCTATGAGAAACATCTAGACTCCCTCCCTCACCTCCGAGGGCATGGCCCTCCCCACTGGTGACAGCACACTCAGTCATCACAGCAGCTGATTGAAAGTGATGCTTCTTGTTAGCCCTGAGGCTGCAAGAGAGGTTCTACGCTTGCCAGGTTCGAGATAGGCATGAGTGGTCTTACGTCATAGAAACGGGCCAGGGAGAGTAAAGGGATGGGCCCTATCACCCAGAGCCATGGCGGAAGCCTGCCTAGCCCAGGCAAGAGGAAGGCACTCAGCCCTGTCAGTAGTCCCTACTTCGACTTAGTTCTCACACCCAAGTCTTCTTCCTAGACTTCCAGGGCATGGCATCCAGCTCCCTACACCTGCAGTCATTCTTGCTTGGCAGTTGTTTGGGTGGAGTATGTGCCCCAAGAGCTACCTTGGTCACACATACAGCTCTTGCTCTGATTTCTGAGGCACTCTGACAGTGGCTACACAGACAGTATGTTGGATGGCAGCCGGAGAATCTAGGTCCAAATGGCAGGCCTTGCTAACAGTCTGAGGGTTCCTACAAGCCTCATCTTCCCTACTTATGGAGTGGAACAGCTCTAGAGGCAGCCTGCCACCACAAGGGACCTTCATGGAAGACATTCTTGAAAACACTGTCATTTCATCTGCACAGCGGGTGACATGGGTGTTGGTCATGTCACTACTAAGCAAATGAGGAGAAATGGGGCCCAGAGGTGAGGCAAATGAATGAACATGTGGGAAACACCTAGAAAGGTGCCTGACTCTTGATGGAGGCTCCGTCGGAACTGGCGCTCTGGTTTCAGTAATATTTAATATTCTACAAGATAGGCGAAAAGCTCCCTCATGAGCCTGAGGCTCACTGATCTGCACAGGAGCATTTCAGAACTCAGACAGTTACAAAACCACCCCTCCAGTTCATTTTCCTTAGACATGCCAAGGAGAGCTGCTAAGGGGTGTGTGATACTGATACGGCCTAGTGGTTTGTACTCCTCTGTGATCTTCCCTGCCTTCTGGATGATGACTGAGCCTTTTACCGTTCTATAGCCAAAGCCCCTCCCTCCAGTCTGCTCGATTGGCCCTCTCTGACCTCAGCTGTGCGCAGAGTCAGACCCGACTGCTGGGATAAGAATGCCAGGCTAAGTTGACTCAAGAGACAGACATTCATTTTTCATAGTTCTGGAGCCTGACATCCATGAACCAGGACAGCTAGGCTTCCGGTGAGGGCTGTCTTGTTAGTTCATGGATGGCTGCTTTCTTACTGTGTCCTCAAGTTGTGGAGAGGGAGGGGCTCCTAGCCTTGCTTGTTCCTGAAAGATGCTGTTCTTCTCAGGTCCTCGTCTAACCCTAGTCATTTCCCAGAGGCTTTACTTCCTAATGCCAGAGATCATCTTAAGGGCCAGAAGATTTGCTGTGCTCATGGTTTCACAGGTTTCCAGTCATTGTGGCACTGAGGACAAGGAGGAGCAGACTGGGGAGACAGAGAAAGGAACAAATGTGGGAAGGAGTCAGGGGCAGATGTGGCTCCATGGACATGCCCTTCAGTGTTCCACTCTCTCCAGCTAGGCTTTTCTACCGCCTGACAACATCATCGTGTTATGAACCCATCAGAGAATCCATCTATGCATCAGGCCAGAGCCCTCAAATATGCCACTAGAAACCCCTAAGACAAACTCAGAGCCATGCTGTACTAACCTCCCAGGCACTGCCTACTCCAATCAGGTTGCCAATTAGAATTAGCATCCCACAGTGCCTTTGCATCAGGGGCTCAGGCTTCAACACATGATTGAGAGGGTACCAATATGCAGTCATTGACAATTCCCAACATTTCCCATGCCATGCCCTATATCTCTATATGTACCCCATTCACACAGGCATCAGAGCTTTCCTACACCTTGTCTCATATGCATGCAAATACAATATCCTTTCCATGTAAGAGTCACCTCCTCCAGGAAGCTTTTCCTGCATTCTAACATAGACTCACACTTATTTTCCTCAGTATCCCTGACAAAGCTTGAATATGTTGGTCATCCCTTTTCATGGCACAACATGGCACTATCTCCCACTGCCTGCCTCATCAGCGGGGTCTGTTAGACGGCATGGCCTTATTTATTAGTGCATCCCAAGGGACCAGCTCAGATGTTGGTACACAGCTTACATGGTATAGGAAGGGCTATCTCGTCTTGGTTTTGAGTCACAGTGGGCAGGAATGATGAAACATCACAGTCGCCTCCTCGCTCAATGGAAGGTCTTAATGCAGTGCTGGGGACAGCGCCAATTCCACAGGATCGACTCTTGTTAGTTTAATCTGGAAAGTGATGTATTGATGGAAGGTAGGTCCCACGAGATCTCCAGGACACTCAAAGACAAGTCTCAGAAGAAAGCCGTCTCAAATGACAGTGCCAGCTTCCATGTGGGCTCCTGGTCCTTGCTAGACATCTCAGGGCCAGGGAGCTTCAGCTTCTACTCCAAGCTGCATGGATCTGGGACAGAGGATCTGCAGAAACAATGCTACATAACTCAGAGACCAGGTATCACAC
Organism: Bramus lutescens; assembly: GCA_001685075.1. Classification (NCBI taxonomy): domain Eukaryota; kingdom Metazoa; phylum Chordata; class Mammalia; order Rodentia; family Cricetidae; genus Bramus; species Bramus lutescens. Next base: position 217,858 of record LOEQ01001054.1, read on the forward strand.
GATTCTGAGATTTGCTCACAGTTCCTCAAGCACCAGACTGTATAGTCGTGCTCCGGCATATGAGATATTCTGCAGCATGTGGACACCTAGGTATGAGCAATGGATTGGCTAGAACCATTGGACACTGGTACCTTATCAGAGCTCCAGTACATGAAGCCTTGGCCCAGGAAGGGGCCATTAAGCTGCTTTCCACAGTGCCTTTTCCCCGGTATGTTTGTTCATTGGGTATCTCGACCTCCTCTAAGGTCTGATGGGGCCAGAGGACTGAGTTTCTCCTCGGGGGTGTGTAAATTCAAGAGAAGAGAGTTTTTTCACACTTGGCATGTCTCCTCCCAGATTCTGTCTGCTGTAGGCTGATTCCTTTCCTGCCAACCACCATGACCACCCTGGGATGCCAGCACTCGGGCAGGCGCATTACGAGTGCTCTCTTTAGGTCTTCTGAATGAGCAGATCAGAACACACTGTCTTCTCACACATTTATGTGCATGCGAGTGGTCTGGGTATCTTAAGGGGAGAGTGTGGCTGCAGGCGTGACTGAGGCCCAGGACCCTCCATTCCTTCCCAGCTCCATGGTAAAGATGTATAGAAAACAAGCCATCTTTCTGCATGCATCCCTGGCAGGGGACACGGGCCTTCTGCATCATGCCTTGCTCTGACTCTGGCTGAAGGGTTCTCTTGGAATTCAGGCCAGAGTGGCAGGGCCAGGATGGGGAACATCTTACATCTGGCTTCAGAGAAGCTGCAGCATTAGGGACGAGTCACCGTGGTAGCGCACAGACACCGCCCAGGGTCACTAAGGAAAGAGATGTGCCTTCTATCCTAACAAAGGCATTTGTTCTCCAAGGCCAAGAAGACCAAGGATGAGCGAGAAGAGTCAGAACCCCAAATTAGAAACTCAAACTAGAGACAAAGATTGACAGTCTCAAGCCTGTGTCATCCTGCCTCTGTGTCCTCTTGCCATCCTTCTGTCTCTCCCTCTTTCTCCCGTCGGCTGGCCTTTCTGACTGCATTCTGAACTCTCCAATGGGGAAGCTAAGATGGTCTTTAGAGCCCCCCCCCATACACACACAGTCACCAATTCCAGTTTCTTGGAACTTCTCCATCCCTCCCTAGACTGGTAACATTTCTTATTCCTAAACTAGTCATGAAGAAGTTGATTTTGCTTTAAAAAATGTGGCCAGAATCAAAAGTCTTGATGTGCGGGTGTATCTCTCAGCCTAGACATGGGGATCTCTCTCAACCTCCAAACATAGCCATCTCAGTGTGGCCAGCCCATAACTGTCCCTGGCTGTGCTGTCACTGGAATGTATGCACTAACCACTCCCAGAGGCAGTTGCAGGTCACTCAGATCCTCCACAGAGAAGCTGAGCTGAACTCATGGGTAGAAACTGTGTTGCTCAAGGAGAGGAGCTGTGGCTTGTGTTGAGGAAAATGGGAGTGAACACACCATGGGCAGAGAGTGGAGCCTGGAGCCCACTGAACCTTCGTAGGCTGAACATCCCAGACTTTGTGCACAGGAGCCGCACCTCCTGGGACTGCATCCCAGCTCAGCACCACATCAGCTGCATGACCATGGGGAAGTCACTCAGCCTTTCTGGAGACTGCATTTCTCTATCTGTCAGAAGGGATTTTCACATTTCTATCCTGACAAGCTGTCTTGAAAATTACATGAGTGAGCTCGCAGGGCACAGAGAACACACCAATAGCAGGAACTTATATAATGATGACAACATTGCTTCTTCAGTGCCTGGCACAGGGCCTTATACACTGCATAATTACATATGTGTATGTGTGTGCGTGTGCATGTGTGTATGTGTGCATGGACATGCGTGCCATGGTACACATGTGGAAGTCAGAGAATATCCTTTGTGTCATGCTCTGCTTCTTCCTTGCTTGAGACAGGCGTTTTGGCTGTCTACCACTGTATCCACAAGAAAGCCTGACTCACAAGCTTCCAGGGAGTCCCCTGTCTCCACCTCTTCTCTCACTGCCAGAGTGCTGGGACTACTGACTTGCACTGGCTTTATGTAGGTTCTAAGGATTTGAACTCAGGTCCTCAAACTTGTGCCACAAGTGATTTACCCATTGAGCCATCCATATCTCATATAATCTCTGGTATATGTGTGCCGGGGGGCAGATTGTGCACGCGTAGGAGTATACCACACTTACCCGTACATGCTCATGCAGAGGCTGGAGCAAGACATGGCTGATCTTCCTCTATAGAGCTCTGTCTATTACCTCAAGACAGGCACTTAGTGGAGCAGAAGCTCACTGCTTCATCTAGGCTGACTATCCAGTGAACTCCCAGGATCTTCCAATCTCCATCCCTAGCCCTTGGATTCCAGGCACAGGCAGCTGTGCCCATCTTGATACACGGTGCTAGGCATTTCAACTCGGGTCTTCCTGCTTGCCAAGCAAATCTTTTTCCCCCCTCAGCCATCTCTCCTGCCCATACAGTCTTAATAGATGTTTGAGGAAGGGAAGATAAGAAATAAAAAGGAGAATTTGGAGAGTTAGAAAAAAAGAGAGAGAAACTGGAATTAGAGGTTCAGATTTGTGAGTAGCTAGCACCCCTGAATCGAGCAGAGTTGGTTAGGTGAAGGAGGTAGACTTCCACACTCTGACCAAAGTGTCTACATTGACATGCCCATGTTCACATTCCTGTGGGAAGTACCACTTACTGGTTTCCCAGGGACTTCCAGCAGAGGGAGTCAATGGGGCTGGCATCAGAAGGTGAAGCCAGGACACACACACAGCCTCTCTGGATACCACTCTGCTGCCCAGGGCCATCTCCTACATGCCACCTGCTTCCCCTTGCAAACCACCCTCACTAAGTGTGAAGGGAAGCAAGGAGAGGAATGGCCTATTTATGTCACTGTGTGATCTCAGTAAGTCCTTTAGCCTCTCAGGGCCTCAGTTTCCATCTCCGGAACACGGGCCCCGCCCTGTTTACCTCACACTGGTAGGGGAAAGCCAGCCGAGGGTTAAAAGGACGAACCAGATAAGCCAGTTCTCACTGTGGCCTCCAGAATTTTTTGAGGGCAACACATTCCTTGCTGTCTTTCTTCTCCAAGCCCCAGGGCACAGAAAAGCTGGGGAGAGGGCATGAGGTCAAGTCAGCAGAGAGCATGGTCCGGGTCTAACTCATCTTCCAACAATGCTTTTAAAATTCAGAATATTGCAGTCCTGTTACTAGAAGGTCTGACTGCACCAGAGTGAAGAGATCAGTGCGGGGAGAAGGCATTATCAGGGAACACATTGTAAGGCCACTCTTATCAGTGCCCTAAGAAGTAAAAAGTCAAGACATTCAATAGAAGGCTAACAGGTGTCCAGGCAGTAAGCAGCTTGTGGAAAGACCAGAAAAGCTATTGCAGAGAGAAACTGAACTGGCAGGGGAGGGTAAGCAGACTCCACCCAGGGAAGATGGAAGGAGAGAAGGCCACATGGTAACTATGAGCCCGGAGTCAGAGTTGTGTGGTGGGCAGGAGAAAGCAAACCTTTGGGATAGAGTGTGTAGGGCAAACACCCTAAGCTGGGACTTGTCTCATGAAACACTGCAACTTAGCCTGGATTCACAGGCAGGGGAGACAAAAGGGAATCACTGACTGGTTAAATAAAGCCTGACAGAGTAGGGACTGTTCTGGATAGGGCACTTTGACAGTGGGAATTGTGGGGGACCAGAGGGAGAGACTAGGGAAGCAATGTGTAGAATAGTCATTCTGAGTCAGCTGCACCTCCACTCACCATCCAGGCTCCAGAGAAGCAATTATCACATGGTGTCATCAGGGCTCCCTCCCCTGGGCACAGGGGACTATAAATAGCCACACATAAAGGACTGCCCCTGGCACAGCCTTAGAGGCTGAAAGGGCGCAGAAGCCCTGACTCAGCCCTGCCGCTCTGCCCCCAGTCCCTGGGGGAAACCACCTCATGGTGCCCTAGCAGCTCAGAGTAGACAGGGATGGCTCACCATTGACATATACTGAACCTGACTCCTGCTCCCAGATCCCCTTGGAGATGTCCCTCACCATGCCACAGAAGTAACAGAGAATCTTTAGTCTTGTAGCCTCGCAGACCTCCTCTTTAATCACACTCAGACTTGGGAACTGTGGCCACATCCTTGAGAATCATGTATAGATGAGGCCATGAACGTCATGAGATTCAGGTATAGATGAGGCCTCTAGGCCAATCTAGCAGGGGTGTTTTCTCAACTGAGGTTCCCTATTCCAAAATGACTCTAACTTGTGACAAGCTGACTTAAAACTAGCCAGCACACTTCCCTTGAGTTTGATCTTGTACTTTCCATGGAACAAAGATCATTGTCTTCTACAAGCAACAGGTATCCAGACAAAGATGATGTCTGGCCAGGGAATGCTGGGATCTAACTTTGCCACTCACTAGGGTGTAATTTTGGGAAAGTCAGGTAGGGGCTGAAGAGATGGCTCAGCAATTGAGAGCACATCCATCCACAATCGGTTTTCAGCACTCATATGAAGCAACTCACACCCACCTATGACTCTAGCTCCAGGAGACAGATGCTCTCCTCTGGCCTCTGAGGATATCACACCCATGTACACACACACACACACACACACACACAAACACACACACATACACACACATTTGTTTAATGTCATGTAGCTTCCTCAAGCTTAAACATCCTCACCTGCACTCACACCTGCCTTCTTGCCATTGTGGCTGTTAAGTCAGGTGGCATTGTGTGCATGAATGTTCCCTGTAGCCCATGAAGACTCATGACAAAGCAGACCATGCTTGCCTGGCCTCTGGCAATCAGGCATGGCTACCTCAATCTATCCACTCTATCAGGAGTCTGGCTGGGGTTACTTCCATTAATAATGTACCTCCTTCCTTCATTGTGAGAGGCGAGCTACCAAAGTTTATTGCATCTTAGAGGCTACACCCTGTGCTGGACATCCGGGATGTGACTTAATTAAATGTTCCTCCTAACCCTTGACAGACATATGGTGGGATAGAATTATGCGTGATTTATTACTATCTCATTTGAGAGGCAATGAAGACATATGAACCCAGCTTCTCTGCCTGCAAAGGTCTTGCTCCTTCTCCATTATTCTCCACTTATCTTTTTTATGGCACAAGTTCAGCAAGGGAGTGCCTTTCTCTGGGCAGGTAGAGGTAGTACTGTGGTTGCCTCTTTCCTCTTCCCTTCTCCACGTTCCTGAGCAAACCTAGTGCCGTGGATGCAGGCCCAGGGGCAGCGCTCCATGGAGCTGGAATGCAGACTCAATGCATGCCCCCTGCAAGCAGCTCTGGCTCTGGGCTGTGGGACAGATGCCCAGGAATTGATTTCGACATGTGTGGTCACAGGCAGGGGTACCAGAGGTGCCAGTGAGCCTTATGCCCACCTGGCTGACGGAGCTTCCTAAAGCTTGGCACAGCAGGGGAAGCTGTTCTTGTAAGTCAGCCAAGGGAACTTGCCGCTTCCCTAGGCCTCAGGATGTCATAAGAAGGCCTCCTGCTGTGTGCCAAGTAATTTCTCCTACAGACCACACTTGTTCACATCTGAAAACAAGTCCGCAGTATAGAATGTTTATTTCACTCCAATTTACAGATAAACCTATGGTTCACAATCAGAGATAATTGCTCTTTGGGAGATGCTGGGAAATGTCTAGAGACATTTCTGGTAGTTAGAACTTCGGAAAGGGAAGGTCACTGTCTTAAGCTGCTGTTAAGAACGCTGTTGTACAGTACAGTACCCATCATGAAGAACTATCCAGCCCTAAATTATTTTCAGTGTGGAAAATCCCCTAGATAAGAAGGTTAGGGTAAGCTGGGGTAAGCTTCCAGGAGCCAATTCTCTAATTATGAGAACAGCTCCTTCTTCCTATGTGCAGTGTGGGAGACAATTCTCAGCCAGGGCCAAGGAAATGGGAGAGAGAGACAAGATGGTGCTCCTTCCAGCCTTCAGAGATGGGGAACATCATGCTACTGGATTTGCTCAGGCCACTGCAATGCTCCCTGAGCCAAGGCTGTATTTGAGCTCAGGGACTTGGGATTTATGACTCCTTTGCATTTAGGATTTGAAAATGCTAGCTCCCTCTGTGGTCTTCCTCCCAGCCCAGGGTTGTCATCCCTCTTGAAGTGGTAGGCCTGAGTGATCCTGGGAATACCATGTTCTTTTTCCAGACCTGGTAAGCCAAGTTACATGGCCTGTGTCTGAGAGGTGAGGGGATGAGGGGTGGGGGAGAGGAGGAGTGTGAGAGTAATCATGGCAGAGACAGTGCAGGAAAAGACAGGATCGCCTGGTTCCTGAGTGTCATGGAACTTAACATGGGGCTCTACCTTGAGTCCATTGAGGAGAAGTTGGAGGTCAGGGAGTGACCTAAGCATTTTCTCAAGGCTGGTGCACACTGTGCACCAAATCAGCTAAGTCTCTATTCACGCTGGTCCCAAGATTCCTTAGGTCTAGACTTGGTAGGGAGTGACAGCCACTCCTAGACCAGGCTCAGCTCCTAAGTCTACACTCTGACTCGGGACCTAGGTGGTAACTCTTAGAGCTTCTGCACATGCCAGTAACTGTGGCAACAAAGTATCCTACCTAGAACTCAGCATCCTAACTTGTAGGCAGTTCTGGGCAATCTTGAGTCATCCCTGAGAAACTGGCACAGCTCTAGGCAGCCATGAGTCAGTCCCAAGAGACAAGCAACTGTAAAGTTCAAAGCCCCAGACTTCAAGGCTTAACAGAGCTCCAAAACAACAGAAGATTCTTTGCTAGAAACTGAGGTTCTTCTCTGTCAAGGATATTAGAAAGTCCTTGATTTCATGATTACAAGGGCAGAATCTCATAATTTGTCTGAGTTTGGTCCATCAAACTTCAGCAAGGTGTCACCTGGTCTTGTCTTCTGCACATGGCCAGTCACCCAGCATCAAGCCCTCCCCAAAAGCTGGTTCCCAAATACAGGAATATGACAAGCACGGAAGATGAGTTTGAGGTAGAAGTGTTTGAGAACCAGGTCTGTGGTCAGCATCCCTGTGAAAAATCAGTCAGCAAATCCAGCTGAGTCTGGCTTCCAGCTCTCTGAGCAACTGGTTTTCTTGCCCATCATGTTCAACACTGAATACACATTAAGAGCAACTTAGTAGGCTTTTCAGTTGTTAAATTTGAGATGCAACAATCATAGATATCTGTAGGGTACAGGGTGGTGTTTTGATGCATGCACATGGCATGCAGTGTTCAAATCACCTCAAACACTAATCTTTAGTTTTGTTTGTTGCTGATAGTCAAAATCTCCTCTCCTGGCTGTTTTTAAATACAGGAAGTCATTATCAACTGTAACCATCCTTCTTCTCTGTAAAATACTAGAAATTATTCTTCATGTGTAACTATGTAACTGTTAACCAACCTCTCTCTAGCCTTCCTTGCTTCTATGCACCAGTCTCTGGTAGCCATGGTTCCAATCTCTGTTATGCGCACAACATTTTTCGCTCCCCCCCCCATGAGTGAGGAGACGAAACGTTTGTTTGTCTATGTCTAGCTTATTTCACTTAGCACTATGTCCTCCAGGCCTATTAATATTATTGAATTTCACTCTTATTTTTTATGTCTAAGCAATATTCCTTTGTGCATTCAGACCACAGTTTAAGAGTTCCACTGCTGATGGACACCTGAATGGCCAGGCTTCAGCTCAGACACCTCTGGTGGCAATTGAATCTCTGTTCTGCTTGCTTGTTTTTTTGTTGTGTCTTGTGTTTTACAGTTCCCCAAGTGATTATAACGTACATCCAAGGTTGGACATCATGGAAGATGCTTTTCCTTCCCTCTAAACTTGAATTCTAGTGTGGGATGGTGAAAGTATTTCTCTGCCTGAAGAATTGTCTGCATCCTACAGCAAGTTACATCGCAGTGGCCACCCCACAAAGATATGATTAAGAAGCAAAAGATAAAGCAAAAGCTGATCTTTTAAAATAATGGTAAATATTACAGAAGAACAACCAGATACAAACCGCACCTTTGCAACATCTTCCTTATCTCCGCCCTTCTCAAGGGGAAGAGCATCAATCATTACTCCCATTAAAGTAAACTGTGTCATGATGAGCTCTCCATAGCTCCCCTTTGCCTGTGATACTCATTCAACCAAGTGTCCCTCACTGCCCATGTCTGCCCTAACCCTGCAGAGAGTCTTCTGCTTTTTCCTCTCCCTGCATATACATTACATGCATTCTGCATGCTCTGGGTCAACCTGTTTCATGCCTTCACTGACACATGCCCCTGGCTCTGAGATGTTATCTTCCCCCCTTTTACTCATTAAAATTCCACTACTGGCTTAGCAGTTATGCTAAGTACATACTGCTCTTGCATGGGATCCAAGTTCAGATCCCAGCACCCATGTCAGGCATCTCAAACTGCCTGGGACTGAAGCTCCAAGGGATCAGCTCATCTGGTCTCTGTGGGCACTAGATTCACCCACACACCCACACACACATTAATATATCTTTTAAAAGTCCACTTCTCTTGGAGGCTAAGCTAATCTGCACCTTTGTTACACAGTCATCCTAATAATCCCATTTGACATGGCTTACTCTCATCCTGCAATACTCCTTCCAATGCATGTCAGACAACTTCCACACAATAGCTCCAACGAGAAGTATTTGTTCATATATCCATATCCCTGTGAACATAGGAGGTCCCACCAAGCATTTGGGATAAGCCTTATCTCATGGATAAATCAGGCCCTCAAAAGGAGAAAATGAATGAACACAACAATGAATGAATGACAGCAGGTTGTGACTGCTCACTGTAGGTGTATGCTTGCTCCTCCACAGTGGAGACCTTGGCCAGCATGTGCCATTTGGTTGACGAGCACTTTCCTACCAAATAAACTGAGTTGTATTTTCCCAGGAAAGCAACTTTAAATTCACCCACTGAAAGCATCATTAGGCTTAGCCAATGTTAATTCTGTGCTTTCATTAGCATGCATGATAATTAGTGACCATGTGCAGGCAGGTTAGAGGCAGGGGTGGAAAGGAGACTCTGTTTGGGGGCTATGAAATAAGAATGCAAAGAAGAGTCACAGTGTTATGCTGAGGTTCCTGGGTAGAGTGGTGCCCATTCTCACTGGGTACCTTCCCCTACCCACCCGCTGTGTGAGTGACAGCCCACTTCATTCTTACCTGCATCCTTTCAGGCTACATTAGTAAAATGCTGCACACTGAGTGACTTAAAAACAACAGAAACATATTCTCATGGTTCTGGGGACTGAGAAGTTCAAGATCAAAGGGACAGCAGAGTCAGTGCTCAGTGGGGGTGCTTTCTAGCTGCACCCCTATGTGAAGCAGCAAGTCTCTCTCAGGCCTCCTTAAAAGGGCACTTACCATACTCCAGAGGGCCCCACCATCAGGCTTAATTATTTTTCAAAGACTCTGCCTCATAATACCACTATCACCTAGAGTTAAAGTCTTACCACATGAACCTGGAAGGGACTCATATCTTTGGATGCTCTTTGCACCAGAAACACTCCCATCCAGACTCAGAATCAGTCAGTTATTGAATTATCTAATTATCAGGGAAAGCCAGGCTGGGGGATGGAGGGTGTGGTGGTGCTCAGTTGTCTGTGGTCCTCTACCCTGTCCTAGGTAAAGGCCTTCATGCAGCCCCTAGGGAGGACTAGGCAATTCTTTTTATCGACTGCACCGAGTCCTGAGAAATAAGAAGAGATGAGTGAGAGCAGCATCTGCTGGGCACTGGGAGGACACAGTGCTGTGCTCTCAAACATGTGTGCACAGTGTTTTAAACCCTGCCAACAGGTAATGAGGACTCACTAAGTTCCTCCCATTCACTACCATTCATGGCGGTGGTTGAATTAGATTTCACAAGGGGGAGCATCCTTTGCCACTTGCCTCTTCTGGTCCTTCCAAGAAGGCTTGCTGAATGAGTTTACCAGGGACACCGAAGAGTCTCAGAAGCATTGCACTGTACCAGGGAGAGATACTTGAGGGTGGTGAGAGGATAAGAATGAACAAGCTAAATTAGGGTCTTTGGTATAGGAAGACAGCTCAGCAGGTCTGATGTAGGAGGGTCATCTGTCTATGTGTTACTTTCATTGGTTAATAAAGAAATTGCCTTGGAC
>LOEQ01001054.1:236341-247338 GCA_001685075.1 Bramus lutescens
AGTTTTCTTTATTAATTAACCAATGAAACAACAGATAGATAGAAGACCCTCCTATATCACACAGGCAGAGTTAAGGTGCTCTAGACTCCCAGGATAAGTCTTTCCAATCAGGTGATAACCAGTTCTCTGAACTCCCACCCTCCACCCAGCAGCTCAAGCTCTGCCCTCTGGTCTCTCTCCGAGAAGGTCCTGTTTCCATTTTCTGTGACTGTTTTCTAAGTGTTTGGAGACAGCAATCACATTGCCCTTGAGTCACCAGCCTCCCATTTGAGCCTGAACAGTAAGAGTCCTTTCATACACTCCTCCATCACTCATGGCTTCTGTGATATATATGAGTAGCATCACCCTGCTCAGCCTCCATCCCTCACCACCTCCCGCTTCATAGACGGGCTCCACCCACTGCCAGTATCAAAAGCCATAGCCTCCTCCTTGAAGCCAGGTGGAGGCACATTCAAGGAGATATGTCAGGGAATGCTGGGAGGGGGCTCTTAAGGGGAACCGTGGGATCTGGAAAGTGATAACACGGGGGCCAAGGAAGATGTGCACTAGGGAAAAAAAAACATCTTACAGATAGACAGCAGCTGGCAGAACAGAGACAGCTCAGCTCTGTAGGAAGGGCTGTTACTGGGAAAACCCTCCCCTGCCCTGAAGAGGAGCAAACCAGCAGAGCCTGGAACAGTGAAGCCCAACCCCAAAGAAGTCTGTCTGAGGTCCATCATAGGTCTCATGTTGAAGATGCAGATCTAGAAAGCCTGGGGTTTAAAGGATACTTAGTGCGGGAGTCTTCCTTTGTAAGCCATAGCCAAGATCAATCTCCACGTTATCAAACAAACCAAGGAGGACAAAGTAAGGGATACATGGTTATAGGTTCCCTGGCAAGTATTCTCAGAAAACAAAAACCCTGAAGTAGAGTGAAGCAGGCTGGGGAAAGGTGAAATTGAGCCTAGATGTTCAGCCTGACCCCACAGGAAGCATAGAGGATGAATTACACTACTGGACTACAGAGGGGCCAGATACCTGTGACTAGGCATTTTGTACTCTCCACGTCATCACTGACCACAGTCTGCCCCCAGGTGGCGGGGAGGCTTATAGTAAGTCACCCAAGAAAGGCGCAGTGGTCTGCGCTATAATATGTTTGCTACTCTGCCCATAATAGCCATCTAGGGAATCTCTGTGGACCACTTACACAAGATACTTTTGCTAGTCCATACCTGTAAGACCCAGAGCAGATCCAAGTTCACACCTGCTGTGCTAATAAGGAACAGAAACTTGGTTAGATGGAGAACCTACAGTCAGACACATAGGCCTCCTAGATGGGATTCTGAGAGTATTGGTTCGGTGCCCCTCACTCCTACTGCAGCCACCCTGTGCACCTGTGCACTTCTGCTTCTATTGCATAGATTTAAAGAAAAGCAAACCAATCAATAGCTATAAGTGCACTAGGTTGAAAAGTAACATCAGAGTCCTCCCCCCAGTCTCAGTGTAAGCGGAGGTTTCAGTTTTGGTAAAACAAACACAGGACAAGGAGTTGTCCTTGGAAACCACCTAGTTCAGCCCGCTCACTCTACTTATGGGGAAACTGGGTCTCACAGAGGCTCATTATCCATCAATGGTGGTCAAATACATTCTTTCTCTGCTGCATGCTTAATTTCTCCCAGCATTCATTTCAATGACCATTGAGTAAACCTTCACAGAGTATGCCTAAAGCACTAGAAAAGGAAATACTATGGGAAGGAAAGATACTTTAGTATCAGAGAACGATGCCTCAGGGGATGTCCCTTGGGAAAGCCTGTCTTCATTCATGGGTTTCTCCCAGAGATTTCAGATTTACCAAATAATCAGTGTGGTGTATGTCTGCTTGTTGGTCACAGCTGCTGTCTGGCTACCAGAAGCCAAGCCTATAAGGGTTCGTTTGAAGAGAAATGCATGGAAGGGTGTGATATATGAAACTTCACATTTGCAGGAGCCACACAGCCTGCTAGTTTCAGGTTATGAAAGAGCATGGGTCAGATGTCCTGGCTGCCCTCATTTGATAGTTCAACCTGACTCCTTCAACCATGAGCATACAAATTGAGAAAACACAAAGGCTTTCAGTCCTTTGAAAGGAATGAGAAGCTTGCTGCTTGCTACCAATTCATTCTTTGAGAAAGTGGGTTTTGGATATGGGGTGGTGGTAGTGGGGGAGGATCCTATCTCAGCTCCTCCTATGGAAATTAGCAGCAAAGTAGATTTGGTTTATAAAAAGTATTTTAGAACTTGAGTCTTTATTGAGGGAAAGATTTTCTGTAGAATTAGAAGACAGGGATGTTTTCTAAGCAAACAAGCTCTTTCTTTGCTAGCTTGCATGTTCTTTCTTTCATATGTGTTTGTGTGTTGTATATCCATGCATGCATGTGTGTTTGCATGTATATTCATGTATGTGTGTGCAGGTGTGCTTGTACACAGGTGTGAATGCATATGGAGATCCATATGTTAGGAGCGTTCCGTAATCTTTCTACATCTTATTCATTGAGTCAGGATCTTACAATTGAGCCCAGAGCTCACAATAAGACTAGTCGAGTTAGGCAATTTGCTCTAGAGATCCTCTGCTAGTCTACTGGGTGCTAGGAATACAAAACAGGCCCCCATGCCCACCTGGGTTTTTCTGTGGATTCTAGAGATTTGAACTTGAGTCCTCACATTTACAGGGCAAGTTCTTTATCCGCTGAGCCCAGACTCCTCTTTTATAAACAGCTCGGGAGATAGAAAAATTCCCAAGGAAGGAGGCAGAGATCTACACATCTGCCCAGCAAGTTACTGGGCATTAGATGAGAGCTGTGCAGCTTTTCTATCCAAGGCATCAGTATGAGTCATCCTAACAGCTCCAAATCACAGCCTTATCCCATCGGCACCACAGAAAAGATGCAACATGCCCCCAGAGCTTTACCTCCAGACAGCCCACAATCTACCAATCTCCAAACCGGAAAGCTAGAACCGGAGGTCGTCATCACAGAAACCTCATGGCCAGCACAGCCCAGCTTGCTCTCCAGGGCATGCCAAAGGCTCACAGGTGCTGAGCCTCCTAGGGATATGTGAGATCATCTAATTTGCATTACTGCTGCATTAGATCATTTTGATATAAAGTCCAGACTGCACAGGTGGCAGAGACCCAGGACTTACACCTGTGGGCTGAGGCCTGCAGTGTAGACAGCTGTATAAGGAGAGCAAAACTGGGACTCACTGAGGATCGGGGTGGGTCTCATTCAGGAACTCTGACTCGGTGTGCAAGAATGGGTCTCCAGTATAGGCCAGCAAACATTTAGTAAACAGTGGGACCAAGATAACACACCATAAAAATGCATGATAATAGCAATACATTGCCATCAAAGGAGAGTAATTGAAGTTCACCGTGACATTAAAATATAGGAAACTGACACTGATTGGGCACATACCACACAGCACATGTTGTACCATATACAGAAGCTATGATACCAGCCCGGAGAAACACACATTCATACAGATCATGTAGCTGAAAGGAAATATCCTCAAAAATACCAGAACATTTCAAGTTGCAATTTCCATTCCTTCCTCCCCTTTATTTCTCTTGATTGTCAGTTTTTCTTCAGTGGCTGTGGATTGTTTTCATAACCAGGGAGCATAAGAGTAATAATGAGTACTAGCTCCACCAGATCAAACAAAATTCTAGGTACACATATGGAGGAGAGAGGCTGAAAGGTGTGTATTCTACTCCATGTTAGCCTTTCATCTGCGGCTGTCTGCCTACTGAATACAGACTTTTAGGATGCATATTGAGAGATGCATGCTAAGAAGCTGTGGGTCTTCAGAATGTATAGATGAATGAAACCACTGAGGGGGTAGAGTTGTCACATGTAGCCAAGATTGGCCTCAAACTCAATGTGTATTTGAGGATGACCTACAACTCCTGATCATTCCACTTCTTTTTTTTTTATGTGTATTAGTGTTTTACCTGGATGTGTGTCTGTGTACCACTACACTTGTGCCTGGTACCCATGGAGACCAGAGGAATCCATCAGATCTTCTGGAACTAGGCTTATGGATGGTTGGAAACACCATGCAGATGCTGGAAATAGAACCTGGGTCCTCTGGAAGATCACCCAGTACTCTTAGCCATGGAACCATCTCTCTAGCTCCATGTGTGGAATCTCTTAAAGAGATCAAATTCAAAGACACCAAGCAAGATGATGATGACCAGAGGCTGGAATGGTCAAGGAGGAAGACTGGAGATCAAAGGACATGGCATTTCAGGAGAAGTAAGTACAAGATACTTATTGACACTGTGGATACAGTTAATAACACTATACCATATACTTTAAAGTAAGAGAGATTTTAGATTTCATGTGGTCTCAACCTACATACACACACCCATACAGAAGATAAGTATGCATGGTAATGCATGTACTAAGTTGCTTAATAAAACTATTTATACATGTAAGTAATATATATGAATACATAGCATCATGTTACACATTATAGTGTCTACATTTTTTAATCAATTTGAAAACAAATTTAAAAACTTTCAGTGGTTTAAAAACTTAGGAATTGAATTCATTTATCTCCAAGGTCCCTTTTAGCATCAACGCTTCATGCTTCTCCCAGAAGGAACGCATCATGCCATGTCTGCACCCAAGGCAAGTAGAGTATGTGATGCTTAGAATCCAGACGAGGAAGGGGGATTTAGATGGTGGCACTGTGGAGACCGAAGGCTGCAGTTATGTCAAAACTGGATTCTGGAGGTAACATAGCATTGAAAGATACAACTAGGAAGAGTACAAAAGATATAGAATAAGAAGGGCCTGTGAACTAGGACTATGGGTAAATTCAGGTATAGATAGCAGCTAAACCAGTGAGGATATGCCTGGTATTGGCAGGATTGTGAGACCCTCTACTTGACACAATATTTGCAGAATCTGTTCTGAGACTAGCCCCAGGCTGACTGGGATAGAGGTGGGCTGTGATTGCACAGACTTGGTCTCCTTGGATTATTGGTGTGCCATAGGCCCTGTTTGATAGACAAAGGGATAACCATACAGATAAAAACATGGAACACAACAAGCAAAGCTACTCTACACATGGTCCAGAGCATACTCCACCTATGTCAGGGAGCTGTAGCAGGGTGTGCTGCCTGGAGGTGAGTTGGGAAGTGTGAGGTGAAACATGGAGGCCTAGCCAGTGCACATGAGACAAGTTCAGGGTAGCAAGCAAGACAAGGAGCCCTGGAAACAGTGAAAACACCATGGGTGCCTGTGCCCTGACGCTGCTGCAGTCATGGGCTGGAAGATTGTTAAGAGTGAGTTCTGAGATCCAGACTCCAGCTCAAGTTCAGCTAGCAGTCCCTGCAGGTATCACAGAGCAAGATCCACCTCCAGCTCAGTCTTGGGAGTTACTGGTCCTACTTCAGAGATGGGAAAACTAGAGCTAAGCAAACTAATGCTAGTTCCCACCACCACAAAGTTAAAAGCCTAGCTCAGACTGTTTCTCAAAGCCCACTTCCTCCTCATGCATACTTCTGTGTAGTGAGGTATGATTAGACTAGTTTAGAGACCTATGTGGCCTTGTCAAAGAATCCCAAAGACACAATCTTCCTCAGCCTCCACCTCCACCATTTCTATAATGTTGCATGCTGTAGGGTAGTAAAATCCATGGGGGGGGGGAGCCAAGCCTTTCCTAAGAAATGTCACATTGAAAGCATAAATAAATACACACAATGACGGACAGGTTAAATGTGAAAATGGAACGGTCATTCGCATTCCTGGACCTGAACGCAGGTGAACCCCAATATGACTAAGCAAAGAGACAACATAAGGCCCTGTCGCATGCTAGTTGAAAATGATGGGAATTCGCCCGGCCACTGTAGTCAGATCCAGGCTCCGACAGGACATCTTCCACTTGAGCAGCTCCTTCTCTGGAGGAGAAGTTTTCACCAGAAAAAGGAGTGGCCCTCCCATCTCCCTGTCCTCATCCTTGCAGCAATTCCTCCTCCATCTGACGCCTGAAAACAGTGGAGGCAGGCGGGACAACCAAAGCCTTGTTACAAACACCGCTAAGAACCCCAGCTCATAGGTACTCAGCTGGCAAAAACACGACTTCCTCATATGCTTTTTCTTCCAACAATACTGTGGGTTACATGGCCAAGGTTAGGTGAGTGAGTGCCCATCTAGAGAGCATGCAAGGGAACAAAGAAACAAGGATGGTACAGGGCTTCAAACCCATGCCTACCACATTGGCCTTGGACTCAGATCACAGGTCACAACCCCCATCAAATACCACATCATCCCCTTTCTACTGCGGCCACCTCCTCTGAGTAGAAGGCTCAGAATCAAATCTTTCTTATGGTTTACCATTAAGAAAATCCACAGACCTCTCTGAAGTCAGACTGTTCCAGGGAGAGGGCTCAGGGTTTATCTGCATAGGCAGGGAGCATGCCTGCTTACTTGGCCCTCAGCATTCCACACGTGGCTTCCTGGGGACTTTGAGTCTCCAGGAACAACCTTCTTTCTCTCTGCTAGAATGACAGCTCATTCACTAATTAAAGGGTATTACACACTCCATTGCACACCAGCTAAGAACTTGGAATAAGGGAGCGTGTGCTACAGCCTTTACCCTGGAGATGATGCTCTGGGCTTTATAGAAAAATCAAATTCAAAAAAAGAGCATCCCCAACACTTAAATTCTCTAATAAGTCAGGCATGGTGCTTAGAGAAAGAAGTCACCCGGTGTGTCACAACCCCCAGCAGCACTTGTAAGAAAGCCCACTGGAGAGGGGTGTCCATCCCAGAATGAGGGAGGGGACTAGGGAACAGGCTTCTCCAACAGGTAACTAAGTAGGCTCACTGCTGATGTGGCAGCCCGAGAAAATCTTGCCTACACCCAAGTTCCAAAGAGCACCAAGGTGTGCTAGAGGTTTGCTCCTCATTGTGGGATCTTGAACATGTTCCCCTATCACCCCATTGGTGAAGACCAGCTTCCAATCACACACCTAGCATGGGTGCAATTCTGACATCCCTGAGCAGATAGAAGAGAACACCAAGGGGCTCCCTCTCTTCAGCGCTTGGAGATGTTACACACAGGGGGTCAATCCAAGGATTTGGGTGGCTCGGGATACCAGCAATTCAGATGATGGGCCAAATACAAACAAGCAGCCTGAGATCAACTCGCCTCTGCTTCTAAACAGAACTTGGGCATGAGAATAGCTACCTTGCCATCATGAGGATGCTTTTGAGAATGCTTAAAGACTTGTTCCAGGGTCTGCTGCCCAGGACAGCTTCCCTGAGGTACCCTGCATCTGTTGTCTGTGGGTACCATGTGTGTGCAGGCAGACAGAGGAAGAGCTGAATGCACGTTCAAGCTTCACAGTACAGCAATGAGACTGAGCGTTGCCAGGCACTAGAAAGCATGGGCTGGAACACAGTGATGGTTTCAGCCTCCAAGAATGAGGCATTTTCCCCATCCCTCCCCATGGCCCCTCAGACATCATTTGTGCATGACATATTTTAGGATCCTCTTTGCTCCTTTAAGAAGGGCTGGCCGCTTCCTTCTCCAGCTCAAACTGGCTTCATCTTTAGCAAACGCCGCTGTCAGTTTGGCTGTGCTCTTCCTTGGAATGTTTAAAAGGGATAATAATACAAAACGGCTCCCCCAGGAAACAGCTTTAGCACACAGGCTGTGAGAAGCAATGCCCCTGGCACTCTGGGTGCTTCCAGAATGAGAGACAGCCAACAGCAAGTGCAGAGGCTGAAGGCAGAGATGGGCTGGAACATAAAGAGAACCTCAGAGCAAGAGGCAGGCAGCTCTGAGAGGGGGTGGGAAGGGCTGCGCTATGGGAAAGGGAGGGAATGTCTTAATGAGGCAGAGCACCCCAGACAAGTGCTGACGACACAGTCCAGTTCCCTTGATGACGGCTGTGCCTGCCATCCTTAACTTGTCACTGCATTTTGGCTCAAGACTCCTTTCCCCTGCCCCAGGAAGCTGTAGGGGAAAGCAGACATGCTGGGCTGCAGGAGGACCCCACAGTTCCTGATCCCCCAGACTTGCCTGGCAGTGTGGAAGAGTTGGCAGCTACTGTCTGACCTGTTACACCCAAGTTATGCCTATCAGCCCACGAATTGGGCTGAGGACTCTAAGGGCGACAGATCTACTCCCATCCTTTCCTCTCAGCCCCCTCTGGCAAACTCATCCTGAACGTGAGCCACATTCTCTTTACTCAGCTCCACACTCCCCTCCAGGCTTTCCAATCCCACAGCTGCTCGCCCCCCTCCCCACACCCTCCTCCTGCACCCACGTTGGGAAGCAATTGTACACAGAGAAAACGAGCCTTCGTGTTTCAAGCTCAAGCTCCCAGACAGACAAGCCAGTCTCCGGGACCTCCTCGCTACATCTGTCATCTCTGCCCACCCTCTATAGGAACCTCTACCCTGACTCGCCTCTCTGCCTCAGCACCATGGACAGCTCACGGCTTTGCCCTGCCGGCAGGAGGACCAGATGGACCCTCGGGAGTCCTCTCCTCTCCACACAATTCAGGCAAGGAAAGGACGGAGAGAGCCTTCCACACCTCTGCAGCATCATCTGCTCAGTGAGCTCCCACAGCCACGGGAGTCATTCAGGCTGTCTGGGGCCCCACACCCCCTCCTGTGACAGCTTTAGCTCCAGCCCAGCCTACAGGATGCAGAGCTTGATGCCACTTCCGAGCAGAGAGAAGGAAAGAGGGAGAGGGGATAGAGAAAGACAGGAGAAGGATGCCGTCTCACCAATGACAAGCGGTTCCTGTCACACGGCTCGGACATCAAGCACCCTGGATAATGGACAGCCCAGGCCTTTTTCCTCTGACTGGGAGTAAGCCCAACTCAGCATACCCCAACAGCAAGCCCCCTGTAGGTTTCCAATCTGAAAGGAGAGTACTCACCTGGCAGGTAACCTTATCTACAAACAGATCCAACAACATCTCTACCAACTACCCTTTGGCCTTCAGCTGGGTCTCTGGCCTCTCTCCCGCACGGCAGAGACCCCAAGTCAGACAGAAGGTCACCGGCGCACCACTTCTACCGAAGAGTAAGCACAAGAACGAACTGAAAACCAAGTACTCACGGTGGTGAAGTCTTGATATCCACATTCCTGCCCCTTGAACTTGCAGTACAGCATCATATCCTTCAGGTCATGGCCTACTCGGTGCAGGAACTCCAGCATGCTGAACTGCTTGGGTTTGTAGTGTTTGAAGTTGGCCTTCTGTTGCAGGGCCTCCAGAACTGTGGGGTCCGCCAGATGCGGGTCAGGAATCTGCAAGTTGACATCCAGCAGGGCCAGCAACTCTCCAGCATGGTACAGGTCATTGGTGGTAAGCCTGGAGAACCGGAAGCCATTGAGGTTGCAGAGGGTCACAGCTGGGAAGACCAGGCTCTGCGCCACCACCTCATCCACCTTGGTAACGTGCTGATAGGAGAAGTAGTAGGACACCCTCTCGGAGCTTTCAACCAGCAGCAGGCCCAGGGAACCCACGAAGGCCACTGCCCAAAGCACACGTCGGATGGTCAGTGGCCCGTACATGAAGATGTGGCGGATGCCATGGAGAGTGGAGGTGTTGGCAAAGATCTGGATGCTGGAAGGTTGCAGGCTGCCCTCGCTGGGGCTCTCCTTCAGGTCCATTGGGACCCTATGCAGTTCCGCAACTGGCTTCAGGTTGATCAAATCTCAGGGAAGAGTTCCCAGTCCTCTGAATTCTGCTTAAACCTTGGCGTTCAAGGCAGAGATTGCTGGGTAAGCATCAGGCTAGACACTGGGAGTTTATCCTGAGAGTCTGGCCGCACGCTGACAGGGGTGAGTGTTTATATAAAACCCATTCAAACTCTAGCTCCTGATTTTTTCCAGGCGATAAGGAGGGCTGGTTTTATTTAGGGAGACACCAAGGTGATGTGGAAGGGATGTGGGTGGGAAGGGAGCGCTTAGCCAATGGAAATAAAGTCCTCCCCCCCTACACACGCCACTAGAGACAAGATTAAAAGCGAGAGCGAGGGAGAAAATGCTTAAAACAAGTCGCTGAGCAGCTCAGAGCCTGTTAACCAGCGCATAATGCCCCGTGTTAAGCATGGGGGGGAATGTCAGCACAGCCACGCTGATGCAGTGCGGTGGGGCGCCGGGGTGCAGCTTCCTAGCAGCCTACACGCTTAGCTTCTTCCTGGGGGATGGATGTCTGGGACCCTGGCCGCGGCTTCTCTCTGCCGGCTTCCATCCCTCCTTCTCTCCTCCTTTTCCGGCCCCCTTTTGGGGACAGAATTACAATTGAGGGCCGCGGCTGCTGCTTGGGAGAGGACGTTGCGCTCCGCCTCCAACAGGAGAAGCAGGGATGCAGGGGCTTCTGTGGGCTCGGTGCTCCCAGCCTCCGGAGGGGAGAGGAAGACCCGTGAGCACAGAGTGAGCTTGTTCCCCTGGCCTGCCTCCCGCGAGGCTACTAGGGGAAGGGAGGCTTGTGCGGGGAGCAAGGGGCTGGGGACGTGGAGAAAGTTTTTAGCCTTTTCTTTTCTTTTTTTCTTTCCTTTTTTCTTTTTCTTTTCTTGTTTTTAAGGAGCTGCTGGGGTCTTCTACTCCAGGTAGGAAGCCACTCCCAGAGGAAAGAGAATTGGACTCCCTTCCCCCATGAATGGCAGAAAAGTGGATACTTAACTGTGTGTGTGGTGTGTGAGAGGCTGGCAAGGTTTCTTTACATCAATGTGAGTTCCGAGGTCACATCCACGGGAGACCCCACGGTAGAGATGCTGAAAACGAAGGGAGTGATTTAAAACCACAGGGTCTCTGCGGCAGGTTGAAGGGGGATACTCCAGAAAGCTGAGAGCTCTTCTAGAGATTGAAAGATCAGTGTGCCTCTGGTAGCCTCAGTGGAGAGCAACAAGTACCCCCACCCCCACACAGCTGTCAGGACTTTTCGTGTTTAACAAAGGAAGACAGCTGGGTGCCAGGTAGGACTGGCTACATTCCATTCTGTTTGAGAG
>LOEQ01001054.1:254901-277600 GCA_001685075.1 Bramus lutescens
GACAAACCCAGGGGTAACAGGATGCCCACAGGCCTTTGCAGATATGTAGGGATGGCCAAGTGGTCCTCAGAATAGCCACTCTCCCAGGGTCTGACCCAGAGACATCAGTCTTCTGTTTCCAGTGTGTTCTGTGAGGGTTGGAGCCTGGACTGGGGCTTGGACCTCATTACCCTGTCACTCCTGAGTGCCTCTTACTAAATAAAGTCCCGCCCTCCTTGAACACCAGACCCCTGCATCTGTATTTCCACCATACCATGACCACAGCCACCCTGTGATAGGGCTGATTTCAGTGAGGGTGATGGAGCATGTCCCTGGTGTCACCGCAACAATAAACAGTGAGAGACGAGAGAGGAGTCAGGCAAATACATTGCATGTTTACCCCCTGCCAGTGAGGTAAGCAAACCAGAATATAGCGCTTGAACACAGGTGTGTGATCGAGCCATATATGAGCAAGACTGAGGAGACTCGGGGTAGAAGGACCCTCTGCCGTTCCATCCCAGCACTATGAGTGACAGTAGACTGTTCTGTCATTGCGTCCAGACATCCCCAGCTTCATTCAAGGTTGACACTCAGGTGCCAAAAACTATGTTAAGTGTTTGTACCAAGTCAGTCTGTGGAAATTTCCCAGTTCTGTTGATAGTTTGGGGTGGCTAAGTCCATGCTGGGGGAGATACTGGTTATATTGTGAGGAGACTCACAGTTCCTCTCCTGCTGCAGATGACAATAGTGTTCACACCCCCCTGCCCCAGTCATGCTAAGGAAAAAGTGTTCCCTGGAGGCAGCATCATCACCATCTGGAAACCACTGAGAAAATGGCCCCCTACATAGCCCAGGGCATAATTATTATCTATAGCACACGGTTGTCCCTTCTCTAACTAAGGTGCAGCTAGATTAAATCATGGCTTAATCTTGGAAGGCCTGGGCAGGGTCAGTCTGTTTCATGGTGGTGGCAAGAGTTTATAATCCCAGAGCCTGCAGACATAAGGAGGTGGGTTCCCTAGGACTCCTTGGCCATCCAGCCTAGTGGCACTGGCAAGTTCTAGGCCAATGAGAAACCTGCCTTAAAAAAAACTAAGGTGGATGGCTCCTGAGGAATGATATCATCTAAGGCTGACCTCTGACCTCCACACACATGTACATACGTACACCCCACAGAAAGATGGACCCTAACCAGTAGCAATCCCTGACAATGACAATGCCCTCATGAATCACACAGCCATCTTTCCCTGCAAGTCCCGCCTCCATTTTACAAATGAGCAGACTGAGACCAAGGCTGATAAGAGACAATCGCCCCAAGTTACAGAGCAGGCAAGCTGCCAGAGGCCAGACTTGGATCCCCATCTTGTCAGGCTGTTCCCCAGTCGCGTCAACACTGATTAACTGATGGGAGGCAGGAAGGCGACTTAATAAAAAAAAATGCAAATCCAGGATGATGGATATATTTAGGAGGATGAATTATTATGTGGTGGTATAAAAATAGATCAAAGGCGAGCACGTGGACTTGCCAGCCTGGCTGTGTGAGAGATAGGAGGGGCAGGCAGACACCAGCGACATTTCATTAACTTTGCTGGGAAAACATGAGGAGGCTGCCACCTAAAAACACAACATTCACGGTGTCCCTTAAAGGGACAGTGCATGCTGTCCTACGAGGAGGACACAGTATGTACTTGTATGTACTTGTGGGTTCTGTGACCTTCGTTCCCTTGAAATGATCTCTAGGGTCCTCCATGTAGATAGACCTCGCGGAGATAAGTGGATTAGTCTACACTGGAGACCAATCACGTACGACACTGGGTGGTCATTCTGTGCATTTTTCGGAAAGAAGTCTGTATTGGTTAATCTTGGTTCTCAATTTGTCTACATCTGGAATTAACTAATCCCCAAGCGGTTGGCATGCCTATTTTCTTGATTGATCATTTGAGGTGGAAAGACCCACCCTAAATCTGGGCCACACCTTCTGGTGGCAGCCTGCATAAAAGGACAGGGAAAAAGGAAGCTTTTGCTTTTTGCCTGCTTGCCCTCGCTCTCGTTGGCAAGTTCCTCTACCCTGTTGCTGAGCCATTCCTTTGCGGGTATTAGAAACTACTTCTTCAGGGCCCCAATGGAGACTGGAGGCCAACAGCTCTTTAAGAGTCCTCTAGGACTCCAGCACCAGATTGGAACTGCCAGAATGTCTAGTTGGATGGATTGACCAGCTACACAGTCATTGGCCTTTCCCTTGTGAGACAGCTGTTGTTGAACTACCTGGACCCCAGCCTGTAAGCCTCTCTAATGAATCCCCTCTAAATATATGCATTTAGAGATCCAGATATCCATTCAACCCACTATGTTCCCTTATATAACCCCATCAAATACACCGATCCAGGTTTAAAGAGGAGAAATAAACACATGGCTCATCTGCTGCTGTGGGGATAAGCTCCACGTAAGCATCAAGGGACGCTGAGTCACCTGTGCCTTCCGGGGCTTCGGGTGTTTATAGGAAAGAGGGCTAGAGCAATGGTGTGAGACAGTGCAAATCCTGAACCCGCTTGGTTCCGTGAAGCTTGCTGTTTACCGAGGGCAGCAGTCCTGACCTCAAAGCGCAGACAGGAGGTGCAATGCGTTGACACGCACAAAGCACCAAGGACAAGCTAAGCAATGTTTGGTAGCTGGGGATATAGCTCAGTCTAAAGACAGCTTTCCTAACATTCATAAAGCCCAAGGTTCTAACCCTAGCACCACATAAACTGGTGTGGTGCCACACACATTTTCTCAGAACTCCAGGACTGGAGGCAGAAGGATCAGAAGTTTAAGGTCATCTTTGGCCACAAAGCAAGGTTAAAGTCAGCCTGGGATTAAAAACACTTGGTGATTTATAATCCCTACTGTTGTCAGGAGACCCCACTGATAAGAGCTCCCACCTGTGATTTTCCCTCCCAGCTGACCCAGCATTCCCTGTCTCATTGCCATGCAAAACCAGGAAGAGTTTAGTAAGTCAAGTTTGGGGCAGATGAGCAGGGAAATTTAAATATTCATGAACCTAGGTGCACCTAAGGGCCCTGGGGACAAAAGAAACTCACAGGTCATTTTTAGGAGCTTCCCCCACCCCAGAGATGGGCTGGAACATTGCTCTGAGCATTTACACTTTTCTAAGCATTGAAGGTCTTCTGGGCTTTACAAAGTGCTGATTCTGTGCTTGCCCTGCTGTGTGGGAATATCCCCTGAGGCTGGTGACATCTCAGTAGGCAACATGTTTACAGGCACGAGGACCCGAGTTCAATTTCTAGAAGCCACACTAAAATAATAAACGAACGAATGCACAGTTTGGAGTGTGCTGGAGTGTGCTCCTAATCCCAGCACTGGGAAGCAGAAGCAGACCCTGGTGTAGTGGGGAAGTCGCTTGCTGGTTCCTGGCCACCTGGCTAGTTTAGACCCAAAATAATCACAGAGAAACTGTATTAATTAAATCACTGCTTGGCGCATTAGCTCTAGCTTCTTTTTGGCTAACTCTTACATATTAATTTAACCCATTTATATTAATCTATATATCGCCACAAGGCTGTGGTTTACCAGCTAAAGTTCAGACCAGCGTCTGTCTCCTGCAGCTCCATGGCATCTCTCTGACTCTGCCTCCTTTCTCCCAGCATTCCATTTAGCTTTCCCTGCCTAGCTCTGTTCCCCTATAGCTTGCTATAGGCCCAAAGCAGTTCCTTTATTAACCAATGATATTCACAGCATTCAGAGGAGAATCCTGCATCACCTTGGGGGCTCTCTGGCCAGCCAGCCTAGCCTACTTGGTACAGAGAGTCTCAAAAGCAAGATAACTTCTAAGACCCCAGAGTTGTCCTGTGGCTTCCACACCCATGTGCAAGTATGTGCACCTCCACACACACATGTGGATAAACTACTCAAAATTTGTGTCAATATTAGTCAGAAAGGCTCCACCTCTTCCTAGAGGAGCTACACTTCAGAGTGAACAGCGATTGTAACCGCCCTGAGCTCCCGCTGTTTCCCACCCATTTTCTCTTGAAGAGCAACAATCCCGCAGATCTTGTGACCCTCCCCTGAGAGCAGAGGATCATGGGAGGGAAGTCTCTGGCTTGTGGTTTCCATGGAATTCCCAGAGTTAGGAAATAGTGGGTGATTGTCCCGGCTCTCAGAAATCCACACCTGTCAGGACCATGGCTAACAGTGATCCAGTGACCAGGGACATGGAGAAGATGGAAGGGACTTGCTTGTCTGAACAGGAAATGGGTGAATGTGGGTGGAAATTGTGATCCTCCCCTTCTCAGGGTAAAACCCCAGGACCTTTCACTGTCCTGCTCTGGCTCACACTGAGACTCGCCAGTAGAAACAGCCCCTGTTACATGGAAATACAACCAACATTTGTTAAATGAGTGATTGAGGCTGAACGCAAACCCTGTATGTGTCTCCAGATGTACCCCAAACTGTCCCCATTTATCCAGAAACATTAATCAGAATCATCTTTAAAATAATGACCAAGTCAGGCCTACAGCATCAGCCTTCAGAATTGGTTTTCTAACTAAGATCCCTGAGGGCAGGGAACAAGCAGGCTTGCATCTGGAAAAACTAGCTTTATATATCAGACAGGCTCAAAGCTAAGACAGGAAACCAGTAGCTTCAAAGCCACGGAGTTATGTCGTGTGGCATGCATCATCTCTTCCATTCTAACACCCCCCATGGTTTTTGTTGTTGTTGTTTTGGGGTTTTTTGTTTTGTTTTGCTTTGTTTATTTGTTTTTTGCTGTTCCAGGCCCTGTGGGCAACAGGTGTACAAGATAGTCACAGTCCTCGAGGCTCAGTGCGACCAGGGATTCTACACAAAGCAGCTGCCAATGGTCACATATTTTCTGATGCTTCAAGGTGAGCCACGGGCCCTTGAAAACTATAAAGCACAACAACAGCATTCTTCGTGTTTCTTGCCTAAGTAGACGAAGAACCGCCAGCAATTACTCCGGGGCCTTTGCGGCGGCGAAGCCTGGTTGCTCCCAGAGCTACAGCTGCGCTCCGGAGAGATCATTAGTCGATGCGCACATGTTATTGAGGGCAGTGGTGTCGTTGCCAGTTGAAGATGCCCTCAGTCAAGTGTGAGAGCCGGAAATGGAGGTCAAAATAATTAACCTCGTGTGATTTTTTGGCAGAGCTCCTTGCAAAATCACCATGTGTATCTCATATTTCAGCAAAAATAATACATCCATTTGTCCTCCCTTCTCCCCTCACTCAACCATCCGTCTCTCCCCGTTTCTGTCTCCCGATCCTTGTCTTTGGCTTGCTTTTCTTAATCCCCTTCCCACCCCAATAGCAGGCGGTCCTATCTCACTGTACCTATAGGTATCGCTGGCTTGGCTCAGTACCATTTTCCATCACTACCATACCAACTCTCTGAAGAAAATCAGAATGCGTCCCTCAGTGATGCCTTTTTTCTTTTGGCTCGGTTTTAGTGTGCCCACTCTCACCTGCATCATGTTCATGGCAGGAGTCGCGGCCGAAGCATCCATGAACTCCTCTACTTAAGGAAGGCTCCCATCTGGCACGGGGAGGGGCCAGCCTGGGTGTGGAAATCAGCTCTGGCTTCAAATGCTGTTTCTATTTTGCTCTTGTAGACGGGTCTTTGAAGGGATCGTGTACGGGGGGAAAAAAAGCTAAGGGTATTCGCAAACTTGAGAGAAATATTCACCTCACATGCCAGTTTCCCATCAGAATCCGGGGGTTGGAAGTCTTGATTCCATTCCCTCATCCAGACAACCCTGTCACCACTTCCATGTGAGAGAACAGGGACCACACCCTAAAAAGGTTCCGGTCCAGTACAGCTCACTTGTCCTTCCCAGAGACACTTGGAGGATGTTCCTGAATGCTGCAGCTGTGTCTCAAACTTAGTTATTAAAAGTATGATGCTAAGCAAGCAGAATGCCTGCCCTGTAGAGGTTCATACTCTAGGAAAGAGGCCCCGCCCCACGTCTCCCCAGGTACAATGGGACTTACTCTGATTAACTAGCTAACGCTTGTTCTGGAATGACTGGAGGAACCAAGGAACCCGAGAAGATAGCCAAGAGGACATATGGAGGGCCTGGCAACCCTGAGCAGAAAAAGAAAGTTTTAATCCACCCCGCCCCCGACACACACATGTCTACCTCCACTCCACTATCCCGTTAGGAGTGCTGTTCCTCACTCATAGGAGGATAAAGCCCAGGCGTTAAGTAGGAGCAGGGTAGATTTCAAAATTAGTCCCCTTCTCCATCCCTCACACATTCATTGTTAACTATGGCAAAATTTGGGGTGTGAAGGCATCGGCAGGTTAAGGACAAATACGCCCCCCCACACACACATACACTTTCTAGTCAATTCCCATTGAATACACCAGGTCTGAGGCCTTTCTGCTGAAACTGTGCTGCATGCTTTGGTTTTCCTTCAAGGGAGCTGTGGCAGGGATGTGGCCATGACTGGACTGGGATTCATGTAAGGATAGTGGCCAGGGCCGAGCAACCGTTAAAATATGAGGAAATTGCGTCCAGCAGTTTCTACTCTTGGCTTGACTCATAATTTAACCTTTCATACAGTTTTCAAAAATCATTAAGTCCCAAAGCCTTCATGTCTAAGTAGTGATTAGCCATGGTGTAGTAAGCAGGAAGGGTAGGAAGTTTATATATTTATTTCGAAGGAGATACATCATGCATGCAGAATCTATTCCCTTTGCACTCAGGGAGGAGAGTTCCCTTACAGACCCCATGCTGACTGAGCTAGATTTGATACTAGACAAACCTGGACTTCTCCCTTCAGGGAACATCATGCCTAATGACTGAGGAGGGCAAGAATCTTAGAGACCTTGACAGAAAAACATGCACCAGTCTGGCTATCTGGTTGCAGAAGTTCTTGTACAGGACAGGTTCTGACACACAGGTTCCCCATCCAGCCACCCATTTATTCCCCAAGACAGCCCAGTGAAGGCAGTTCCTGTGGTTTTAATATGAAATGCCTCACATAGGTTCATGTGTTTGAACACTTGCTCCCTAGCTGATCGTTCTGTTTTTGGAAGGTTGTAGAATATATAGGAGATGGAGCCTGGCCCAAGGAAGTGGGTCACTGGAGGCGGGCCTTGAAGTTCCTACAGTAGGTCTGGACTTCCTGTCTGCAGCTCTGCCTTTGGACTGCGTGTGTAATATGACCATCTGCCTCATGCTCCTGCACCAAGCCTTCCAAACCATGATAGACAGCTACAATAAGAGCTACAATAAGGTCTTTTTTCCTGGACGCTGTTTTTGTCAGGTATTTTCATTGGCAATGAGGAAAAGCAACAAATCCAGAGGTCATAGTGCTGCCTCTACTTTGCTGACGAAGCAACTGAAGGCCCAAACTACAGAGCAAGAAAGTAGACATGGCTCTGAGCATGCACACCTAGTGCTCCTTCCCTTCAGCGTCAGCCAGAAGCAAAGTAAAGTATAATTTGTCACTGACTCTGGCACCCAACCTGTCCTCTGTTGGTGCCTTGGGGAGAAACTCACAGAGGGCCAGTCAGGAGAACCAAGACACCCGTGGATCCACAAGGTTACAGGAGGAAGCAGAGACACACAGTCCATCTGGTGTAGATCTCTTTGACACATGAATCCCTGTGACTCGGGCCTGGTACCCACAGCCTGGAGGTCATCAAGGGAACAGCTGTTCCCTACACCGCTGCATCCACTTTTGGGGCAAGTCGGTTACAACCTTTGTTAAAGATAAAACTCTGAAGAGTTATGCATCCCAGCCTCTGCATCTACCTAGCCCATCTGGTTCCCCCATATCTCCCCAAGCAATGGTTCCGTGAAACCCATGAAGTTCCTGGGTTGCCATGGAGATGGCAAGGATCCAGCTAACCAGAAGCAAGTATGAGAGAAGCAAGCTTTCTCTGGGTGACTCCTGAGCACGTTCTCCAACTACCCTTTGCATCTGGAGTCAAGAATTTTCCTGGTTCTGATGAAAAACCCAGAGGCTTTTAATTTCCTCAGCCTGGCCAACAGGTTACCTCATTTTCACCCAGCTCTGCCACAGGCCCTTTACACAGAGCAACTTGGTTCCCCTCTCACCCCATTTGTTTGTGAGCTAGCAATTTTGAAACACTTGGCGAGACAAGAGCAAGAGAAAAAATTTCAGGGATTATAGAGATCCATTTAGTATCTGTAGTAAAGTCATCCCAGGGTTTTAATGAGCCAGACACACGTCCGCCGATCATCTTCCCACAGGCCAAAGGGCAGAGGGCTGTAACCAGTGTCTGATATGTCAGAGTAACAACATCCCTTGGAGCTGGAGAGATAGTTCAGTCTGTAAGGTGCCTCCTAAGCACACATGAGGATCTGATTTAGGATTCGCGGCATCTACATAAGAAGCCCGGCCTCTTCACATGCCTATAATCCCAGCTCTAGGGAGGTGGAGACAGATCAATCCCTGGAGCTCATTGGCCAGCCAACTGAGTCGAACTGACTGCTACAGAAAACTCTGTCCAGAAGTAGACAGTGATTGAGGAAGTCATCTAGCGTTGACCTGCCTGCACATGTGCACCTTCTCAAGTGAGTGTGAACACACAAGCACCAACAATCCTCATAGCTTCCCAGGATGAGATCAACAAAAGAACGCATGTCGGGATAGAGAGCGAAGAAAGACTGGGCACCTCCAGGCCTGGCCAGCCCTGGACCGAAGGTGAGCAGCTGGTTCCTTTCTTGCACTCTCTATTCTTACTCTTCCATTTATGATATTCAGTGTTTCTAGAGACACTGAGATGTGGGCTATTAGAAGATATTTCTAGAAGGAAACAGCTATCTGTAGAAAAGCAGCCAGACTTAAGCTCTGAAAGATCCCACCTGGGAACAGTCCTTCCCACATTTTCTTCCAAGGCTCAGATGTGCCTCTTCCCTGATCTGGGTGTTAATCCCAAACTCCCTGATCATACATTTAAACTGTGTGCTTAATTGTCCAACTCTTAATTAGGTGTGCAATTGGGGAGTCTGAAACAATGCGTAAATGAGCAAACAGTCCCCAAACTTCATTTCTGTTACTACCTCCGACTTCCTCCCAGACACAGGAGCCAAGCTGGTGTCTTTGCTCTACAATCATTTTCTTTTCCATCTCATTTTCTAATCCAAACATTTGAGGGTGAAGTACCTGGGTCCTTATTTAAATCATCAGCCAGAAAGCAGTCATCGTGCCCCATACCTCAGTGAAGTACAGGTATAAATAAGAAATAGAACAGGCACCCGAGCAAACAATACAGAAGTTGATTCTGATTTAAATGCTGAACTTGGCATTCAAGGCTGTGCCCTCCTCCCTTTGTCCAGCCCTGCTGCAACTGCAAGGAGCCATGGGCTCTGATTTGGCAAGCCTCCCACCCAACAGGTGACCCCGTAGGCTTTTGCTTCCCATGCTGCTACAGAAGCCAGCCTGGAGGATCCAAAGTCAAGCCTTAGCTCAGACGTAAGGCTAGACTCACCAAGAAGCAACACCACCTCCTGCCCACTGATATCTGGAGCCAGAATGACCGAACAGGATAGACCTCCCTTTTCCTTCCTGTCTGTTCCCACAATATAGTTAGAACATTTCCTATGCACATATGTCCACGAACTGGCCTTGCCACGCTTTGGGTAAAGACTTGCCAAGATGTACCTGTGCTCTGCAGTGAAGGCCTGAGAAGGGAGGGAAGAGAGAATATGACTAAGATCACATTACTGACAATCTAATCTGTAAGCATCGCCCGTATGTGTGTGTGTGTGTGTGTGTGTGTGTGTGTGTGTGTCTGTCACATGCTCATGTATATAGCACCTGTGTGTGCATGCATGCACAGGCCAGGGGCGTGTCTTTATTTATTTCTCTTTGCCTTTCTGCCCTAACACAGGGTCTCACACTGAACCTGAAGTTTGTTTGATTTGGCTAGCCTGGACCATCAAGCCCTAGGAACCATCTTGTCTCCCCACCTCCCAAGTGCTGGGACTGTTACCACAGCTCGTGTGTGCTCAACCTTTTTCCAAGGATGCTGGGGGCCATAACTCAGATCTCCCTGTTTCTGAGACTTGCACTTGACTGACAGAGCCAATTCCTCGACTCTGCAGGCAGTTTTCAATGCAAGCTAGAGCTCCAACCCTGTGCTCTGCTAACCCCCTGCTTCTGGATTTTCCTGCCCCCACTGGCAGGGGTGGGAGCAAAGGTAGAGAGAAGTGGCCTGGAAATAAAACATACTGCGGAAACAGAGACGCTGCCCCTTCATTGCTGCAGTGTTTGCTTGAGTTCTTGCCGCTCTTGACTGAAAGCATGCATTATTTATCCCTTGCGCAGAGAATTTCTCAGCTGTAATAAAGGTCAGGAGGAGAAGAGAGAGAGTTATCTGAATCCATAGCTTTATCCAGGTGCACAGAGAATGACAGATTGAGAAGCCAGAGGAGAACGAGGTGAAAGCAACACACGAGTTGCAATTTCTTCTTTCCTCCATCCCTTTTCCTTCCCTGTAAGAAAAAAAACAAAAGTCACACCAGTCAGCCTGTGACCCCTCTGAACTGGTACTCATCCCTCCCACCCCAGACACCCCCAAGACAACCTCTCTAGTTCTTTTCATGCATAAATCAGGGAGCCTGGACCAGGCTTTGTGTCTGTGAGACTTGCTGCAGAAGCTAGTCTGATTTGCAGCCCCCACCCCTTGGGTAGAGTCAGATTTCTCTTCTGGAACCTCCAGACCTATTCCCTGTAATGAAAACTGTAAGTATGAGCTCCGTAGCATTTGGAGACGGTGACTGGGGACTTTAAGGGGCAAAGGCATGCAGACGGAATGTCACCATTCCAGCAAATGCTGGATCCTAGCTGGTGCTTAGCCACACTGTGATGTACCTCTATGGGGCCAGGCCATGGGGTGCATCATTACTGCTATAGGCCACCTTCCCCTGACTCCTATCAGGAAGACAATGCCTGGCCTGATTGTCACCAATGTTCAGCCATAGCAAGTCACCAAGATGTTCTGTCCACATTGGAGCTGAGAGAGACACTGTTGTTACCAAATAACCAGAGTAGGAAGTGCTTTCTATTTCTTTACAGTAAGTGAGGAACACCAATATCCCCCAGCAGAAAGGGCCCAGAGGTTGCTCTTCTATTTCCAGTCTTAGGGTCTGTAACATGTGGGCCTGCTTTGTTGGGGGTTTCTGTCCTGCCCAGTTCCCTCAGCCATTTAACCCCAAATAAATCACAAAGAGAGGTCTGCATTAGGTTCTAAACTGATTGGCCCATTAGCTCAGGCTTCATATTAGCTCTTGTAACATATATTAACCCATTATCCTTATCTATGTTGGCCCACATGGCTCGGTACCTTTTTCAGTGGGGCAGGTCATATCCTGCTTCTTCGGTGTCTGGGCAGGACTCCAAAGGGAGCTTCCTTCTTCCCAGAATGCTCCTGTTCTCATCACCCACTTCTACTTCCTGTCTGGTTGACTTGCCTATACTTCCTGCCTGGCCAATCAGAGTTTATTTAAAACATGATTGACAGAATACAGGCAATTCTCCTGCACCAAGGGAAGGGTCCCAGTACAAAAGTAACTCTAAAGATAAAATGTTATTTTATCACTGAAGCAAAAACCTGTTAGAATTCTCCAAACATTTTAGTTAAATCATACCAGCTGGTTAATGCCTAGATGGAGACAGGACATCCTCATGCCCCTTGGTTCTTTAGTAGGATTAGATTCCCAGGGCATTGGACCTTGTCCTAAAGCTAACTCTACCCAGCGATGCTCTGAACAGTGTGACACCACCTGAGGTCATTCCCTGGCCACCTAGAGGCAGACAGGCAGTGCAGAGCACAAAGTAATGCAAGACTGGAAAGTCAATGGGGCTCAGCGAGCAAAAATGACAGTCTGCATTTCCTATCAACTGATGCTTGTAGCAGCTTTATTCATAATTACCCAACTTGTAAGCAAGCAAAGACACCGTTGTTGGGGAATATTATTTTCAGGTGTGTGACTTTTGTTCACGCTGCATTTGTTTAACTCTGTGAAACTGTGTTACTGTGCCTGTCTGAAACACCTGATGGTCTTAATAAAGAGATGAATGGCCAATAGGGAGGCAGGAGCAAGGATAGGTAGGGCTAGCAGGCAGAGAGTATATAAATAGAAGCAGAAATCTGGGAGGAGAAGAGGAAGAGGAGCAAGAGAAGGAGGAGAGGAGGAAACTGGGGGCCAGCTACTCAGCTACCCAGCCAGCCACGAGTAAGAAGGAAAATAAGATACAGAAGTAAGAAGCATAAAAGCCCAGAGAAAAGTTAGTGGGGGATAATTTAAGATAAGAAAAACTGGTTAGAAACAAACTAAGGTATGGCCAGGCATTCATAAGTAATAATAATCCTCCGTGTGATTTATCTGGGAGCTGGGTGGTGGACCCTCCGAAAAGCCAAAAGAGTAAAACATCATACAACATATTGTTCCATAAATGAATGGATAAGTAAACTGTGGTACATTGACATACAGACTTAGAAAATATGTACCAAGCCAGGAAAACATTGAAGGGAAGTCACACATACATCCCTAAGTGGAAGAAGATGATGAGAGAGGGCTAAAACTGAGATATTGTATTATTTCAACTTTCTGACATTTCTGGAAAAGGAAAACTATTGAGACAGCAAGAAGAGTAGTTGCCATGGATTAGGACTTAAAAACATGGGATTTAGGTCAGTCAAAGTACTCGGTATGGTTCTATGGTGATTATGCTGTATCTTAGACATTTGTGCAAATCATAATGGCAAAACAAAACAAAACAAAAAACAAAAAACAAGGTCAAACTACACAGTGCCCTGTGGGTAATAACGATGCGAGAAAGCCCTGGCTGGTGTCAGTGGCAGAAGAGGGGATAAGTATGCAGGGGAAGAGGGGTGTGTTGGAAGTCTCTGTGCCCTTCATCAGTTTTCCTGTGAGACCGAAACTTAAAATTGTTTAATTAAACAAAGGTAGTTAATAGAGAGGAGGGAAGGGGAGGCTGAGAAGGAAAGAGAAGAAGACGGAGAGCAAGGTTTGGATTCAGAGAGAGAAAACTGTGCTCTGGTCCCTGAGCCAAGCATTTCGCTACATACTTTAACTACATGTATTACCTTCATTTAAAAAGTAATGCATGACAGAGATGGCTTCTCTATGTTGCATGCAAATCAATGGGTATTTGTAGAAGTTAGAGTATTCTAATAAGGACAAAATGAAGTCACACAAGTGTGTGTGGGGGGAGAGATTTTGGATGTGTGCATCCTGATGAATGAGCACCTACGTGTGTGTGTGAGGTGGAGGCTCACACCCAACTTCAGGCATCATCTTCCTTGGTTGTTCTCCACCTTAATTTTCAGGACAGGGTCTCTCACTGAACCTGGAGCTCGTTGATTCAGTTAGAATGGCTGGCCACCGACTTCAAGAGTTCCTTCATCTCCATTCCCACATCCTAAGACTGGGTTTGCAGGTATGTGTCATCACCTCACAACCATCATTGTCACCATCATCATGGCTGTCGATGGTCTCTTTAACCTCATTGTCACCAGCACCCAACAAGCATCAGATGTGGCATCACTGATTTTTTTCATCTAATTCTTACAACCCATCTTTGTAAGTAAGAAAACTTGCACTTGGCAAGAACTAAGCATCTGCCATGCTCCATACTAGTCAGCAACAAGGCTCAACCCTGCCTGGTGGCGGTGCAGACCCTGCTCATCTTCCACACGGCACCATTCCCAGCTAGCGCCAATGATTCCACAAAAGACCAACAAGTAATTTGTCCTCGCTCAGACTTGGCCTCCTCATCTACAACACAAGCAGTCTGTACTAATCGATTCAAGATTCCTTCCCAATCCAGTCTGGCAAGACGATCTGATTTCAGAACAGAAACTTGGAGGAACAATTTGGGGTTGGGTTTGATTTTCTGAAATATCATGTCTTCTCTCATCCCAGAGGAGCAGCGGTAAATATGCAGACACACAGGGAACAGAGGAAACTTCACATCTTGCAAAATGAAACCATGCGGCCATCCGGAGCTATGCTGTAGAGGCGAAGGAAGAGGCAATGTGTGGTGCTTTCCCTGACAGCTGCCAATCAAAGCTTCCTTCTGAGATGCTCACAGAAGAGTTGATCTGTGCAGTCCAGGGATGCAGAGGGAGCAGCAGGGGGCTTGGCACCGTGACATCTCATAACCTGCACCCAGACACCCAAGATACCCTTTCCACTGATGAATGCTCATAAATGCAGCTCATCACCTCTAAGATAACCTAAAATTCCCATCTCTGTTTCCAGTATTCTCCATCCAGGCTCTTACAGTATCTAAGTAGGACCAGCTTCCTCCTTGGTGCCCTCAGGGTGGCTCCATCCGTGTTCAGTTGCTACAGCAGAGTGCCACAAGCTACGTGATTTATAAACAATAGAAGCTTGCCTTGATGTTGTGGCTGATGAAACCCCTGGTGAGGGGGTCAGAGACGGGCACACACACATGAACAAGAAACAACAGAACACAGCTTTTACCACAACCTACTCCTTCTAGAGTCAACTTAGGAGGCAGGATCCTCAGAATCTAATCACCTCTTGGAAGGTCTCACCTCTTAATACTACTGCAGCGGCAGTTTAATTTCAATGTGAGTTTGGAGGGACATTTGGGCCCCAACATAGGGAACATTTTTCAAAGACAAATTGGATCACAACAGACTCATATACAAACGATCCTGGACAATAAAGAGGAAAAAGTGCGGACACGCTTCCAAAAGCTAATCACAGTCTAAGGCTAACGGAACCAGCTTCACCTGCGTCTTATTCCCATCCCCCACAGCCTCCCCAGGCTGCTCACACACTCAGGCCCCAGCAAGCCTCCCTGCTTTCCTGCCGCGTTTTCGTCTCCCTCAGAATGCTCCCTTAGCTCCACCACCAACTCCTAGGCTCTGCTGCCCGGAGAACTCTAACCTATATGTTAAAACCCAGTCCAGCTGTTTTTCCCCATTGGACAGTATCAACCGCACTGCGACGTCCCAGCCGGAATCCGTCACTGTTATAGTTACGAAGCTTTAGCACAAGGAGAGCACATTTTAGGCAGCCTGTGTGAGGGTGGATTTTAATTGTCGAACTGACAGAATCCAGAATCGCCAAGGAGACAAGATTCTGGGTACGCCTGTGAGGGAGTTCCTAGACTGGTTTGACTGACGTGGGAAGACCCATCCCAAAACTGTGGGCTGAGGGAGCAAGCTGTGCACAGGCAGTCAGTCATCTCTCTCTGCTACCTGGTCAATAGTGCAACACCATAGGGCTCCTGCTGTCCCGCCATGATGCCCTTGAACTGTGAGCCAAAATAGACCCTCCCCACATAAGTTGCTTTGGTCACAGTGATGGGAAAAGCATCTAATATTGTTGGGTTTACCTTCATTGCTTCAGCTGGACAGAGGGACTCCAAGGAAACAGGAAGAAAGCCAAACCCTTGTCAGGAGAGGTAACAGGTAGTGTGGATCAAAGCCTCTGTAAGATTACACTCTGTCAGGCGTTCCGCTGGGTAAAGTAATGGAGTCGGAAATAAGGGTGAGCACAGAATCGCTAAGGGGAAAACAATTACAAAGTTGTTCGATAACAGTTTGTGAGACCTACTTATGAAGCAGATATTCAGTTCTGTCTGCCTCAAATATCTAGAGAACCATGCAGAAAATGAATGGTTATGGTGACATGGAACTTCCCTGAAAGTGCCAATAGTCTGGCAGGGAAATCAATATTCACAGCCGTGAAATAAAAATAGTAATAGAAAGGATTCCATATGCCACCAGCGAAATTACGGGATTAATAAAATCCAAGTCAAAACTCCAAGGGGATATGCTTTGATCTGGACAGAACAAAATTAATTTGGAAGGCCAAAACCAGACAAGAGCCATCTCAATCAGACCCAGCAGGGGCTGGTGTAATAATTGATTATTCAGAACTAAAAGTTAGAGGGAAGTGGGAGTCATCAAGAGTCACAGAGACGACCAGAGTGCAGAGCCAAACTGAGGACCCAAGACTGCCAGATGCAACAGTCTGGCTCAAACTTTTAGTGACTAAGACACTGTGATACCTGTACCAGAGCAAAATGAGCAATGGGACAGAGCAGGGAGTCCTCCAACTGTCCTTGACATGCACATGTGTCCGCTTCACGATGTAACCAGTCGCCTGCAGTCATATCTATGAAGCCTCCTTCCATGCTGCGCCATGCTTGAGCATCAGCCACGTGGTTGGGTGCAGTTTTAAGGCTTACCGCTGTATAGCATTCCTTTGTGTGATATGACCTGCCAATGTAACAGAGAGAATCCAGTCATGTCAACAATTAGTTCTGGGTCAGTCATGTGTCCATATTGGTAAAAACACATGTTGCTCTTCTACTGCACATAATACATAAAAGCCAACTGTAGAGTGAGCACAGGTAGACGGGAAGGTTAAAATTCTCAGTGCTGTCTAAGAAAATGTGTTTGCAGAGGGGGCAGAGAGTTCTTGAACAGGTTACAGAAAGTGACTCGGGAGAGGAACCCATGCATTAGGTGAAATCCCAGGGATGCTGTCAAGGCCATGCCAGAGTAAAAATCAGACAAGAAGTAAGGTGCAACTGATGTAGACACGACCTTTCAAGTCAGGTGATTCAAAAGTAAGACACTTGAGCAAAGGCCTAGGCAGATGGGGCACACAAATGACCAATAAAACCACAAAACATTCTCAGTCTCACAAAACATGGAAAAGGAAGTCCAAACTTTACCCTTTCAAGGATGGCTAAGTACATGTCAGAAAATACTAAGTGTTGGCAAGGGTGTAGGTACTGCTTGCCCCACTGGAGGGATTGTAAATTGACACAACTACTGTGGAAAACTCTTCAGCAGTATCAACTAGAAGATGACTTTTACATGCACCACAGCACAACAATCCCACTTCTAGGAGCAGACCAGGCAGTGTGCTCACATTTGCTCACCCATGGCTTGCACAAACGTGCTCTCATTTAGTACAAAAACATTCATGGCAGGATCATTTAGAACATCTCTGAACTTGGCAACAATGCAGACACAGACCGAGAGTATCATGCATGGGGAAGAAAGGCACGGTGTACATTCACACAGTGGAATATTCTATGGCAAGGGACAGGAAGACTGTACAGCTATATCCAACAGTATCTCATAAACACACTATCTGTGTTGTGTTTTAACTCTCAGTTGGACACAGCCTAGAACCACCTGGGGAAAGTTTCAGTTGAGGAATTATCTAGACCACACTGGTCAAGTGGCATGTCTGTGGGAATGTTTTGATGGTTAATTGGTGTAGTTCCCAGTTGTGGGTGGTCTCATTTTGTGGACTGAGCCCTGAACTGTGTAAGGATGAAGGAGCTAGCGGTATATGAACAACCTAGGAAGCAGACATCAGTCAAGCTTTTGGCTCTCTTTCTGCTTGAGCTCCTGCCTTGATTTCTCTGCAATTATGGACTGTAACCTGGAATCATAGGCTAATGAAACTTCCTCTCTATTGTCTTTTGGCTGGGGTACTGTATCACAGCAGTGAAAATCAAACCGAGACACCATTCAACATTAGTGAAGACAAGGTGAATGATGAGGCTACTAACTGGTACGTTCTTTCTCAGAGATCTCATAGAAATCACACACACACATACACACACACGCACAAGAGAGAGAGCTATAAAATAGCTATACTAGTGAGGTAGGCAATTGCACTTCTATAATTTATTCCTAGGGAAATAATCATATATTCAAAGAGCTGCGTAAAAAAGAGTCATTGCAGTACTGTGTATAATAAAAGCAAAGAAGATCAGTCAAATATGCACTCTCCCACCCTGAGATCTAGTCAGGCACCAGAGTCACTCTGTCACTAACCTTTTCTACCATAAGGTGGCACCAGAGAGCTGGAAGAGGTGTCATATCTATTCAGTCCAGCAGAGAGCAGCAATCCTCCACCAATGTCAACTCCAGACACATTGAATTTTCGCAGTGTCTTTTTCCTCCAGTTGCAGCTGTATCAGTCCAGACACCTTGTCTGGCAGAAAAGGGAGATTCAAATGAAAGAGAATGGGAATGTATCAAGGTGCCCCCTATCCCCGCCCATACACAGCTAGCACTGCTCTCCAGGTTTATTAAGCCACATCTCATTCTTCTTAACCCCACCATGGGCATGATTTTTCATAAAGTTAACAAAGTAGATTCAGAGGAGGCCATGCTCTCCATCTCTGAACTCTAAGTGGTGGAGACATGGTCTATACCCAATCTTTCGCTTTTCCAAACCCTAAACCCAAAATGCCCTGAGTCTCCAGTATGTGTGGGGCGTGTGAGTGGAAACATTTTCTCCTTCACCCGCCTTTTCCTCGTGGACTCTTCACAACCCAATGAGGCAGAGATAGTGGTGAAATTGGGTTCCCGGAAGTTAACGGACCCCCAGAGGTACCAAAGGTCCCACAGTTGGCAGAGCTGGAGCCACTGTTGGAATCAGGGTCTGGCTTCCAATCTTGTCACTTAACCTGAGAACTGCTGTAGGCAGTGCACTGAGGGTTTGTGAGGACATCTTGGGACTGTAGGAGTGTCGGCCAGTTTCACCCAGTCCCACACCAGCTCTCAGGGTAGCCACTATTGGGCCCCTTTCTTCTCCTTGTCCCTTGAGAATCCCAGGAGTTTTGGGGGGGACTCTGTAACACCCACCAGATGTTTCCACCCTTTCTGAGACCCATAATTATACACCTGTCTGGTCAGGGAGCCTTTATTGAGCATCTCCTAGATGCCAAACTTCCGTTACAGAAGTACCCGCCTGCCCTCGACATGGGGGCG
Source organism: Bramus lutescens (assembly GCA_001685075.1). Lineage (NCBI taxonomy): Eukaryota > Metazoa > Chordata > Mammalia > Rodentia > Cricetidae > Bramus > Bramus lutescens. The sequence goes on from LOEQ01001054.1 coordinate 273,679, forward strand.
GGGTAGCTATGTAAAATCAAGTGGAAAGAAAACCACAAAGACAACCTCGTGTGACTAAGCAACGCATGACTGGCATAGAACTTCTATCCGGTCAGCAAGGGCTTCCTGAAGTAGAGGGAGGGACTTCCCCACCACACCCCGTGCCTTGGGATTGAGTATGGTTTGGAGGATGGAGGAAGACACTGGCATTTGGCCTTGGCGTGAGTGGGGTGCTTCTGTGAGAACAAGGAGGTTATCGGGTTAGGTTGGGGGCGTCCTGGAGAGGTGGTTGGGAGTTGGACCACAGGGGTAAATTGGAACGTATTTTGAGACTCTTGGGCCCCATTAATGTTAGAAGCAGGTAGCTCCTGATGGGGCTCCAAGCCATCAGAATGGAAATGATCCCTGGGAAACTGCTGCTGCACATGTGTGCAGAGGAGGCCAGTGGATGGCGCCTGTGGGGGCGGAGAGGAAGGCCCCCAGGCAACAAGCAGGGCTCTGTGTATCGGAAACACTGCATCAGTGGCCTGTGTAACAGTACCTCCTCCTCCCTTGGCCCCAGCAGGTCTGTGCACCGATCCCCACCTCCAGGCTGATCGGGGATGATGTAAGGCCAAGCTTCGTAAGAGTCTCTGGACTCAGACCAACAAACAGAGCTGCAAGTTAGACCGCCTTTAGGGAAAAGCTACCTGGAAACCACTACATATATGACCTTTGTGTCATGGACATGGCAAAACCAAAGCTTAGCTAAACTTAGGAGGTCTTCGGCCTGGGGTTAGTGAGAACATGGAGGGCTCCGAGAATGCGCTCTCTCTAATCCAACAAGTGGAGAAAATTCCAGGAACTGTAGTAGTGCGGAGAGCTGAGCGCCATGTGTGACTTTCAGATTCGAAGATGGCAGGATTGAATTTTTAATGACTGTGGTTTTAGAGGTGATAGGCATCTCGGAGACAGGGAACCCCAGAGGAACCCACTAGCATCGCCAAGGTTCTGTTTCACCTGTCACCTGGAAAGGAGAGAGTTTGGGGTGGGGATGCCGGAAAAGTCTCAGAGGAAAGGTGGGGAGGACTGGAAGTGCTCCCTTCCAGCTCTGAGGTGTGGCTGGAGGTGTGCACTGCATATTTGGCTCCCTCATCTGCCTGGGGATGAGGTGGATTACATCCCCTAGGCCAGGTTAGGAGTCACACGTATTTCCCCGAAAACAAGCAGGGTCCTGCTCTGTCTCAGGCAACAGTAGCAGTGTCTGGAAGGATGGGGAGGGGCAAGCACCCCCTGGAGGTAGCCCAGGCTGGTCGGCTTGTTGAACCACTAAGGGAGAGACCTGGAATTGTGATCAGGGGCAAAGCAACACTGTAGCTCATGAGAATGAGGGAAAATTGTCACCGCTCACACTCTCACATGCTCACACACTCACATGTTCACACTCTCACATGCTCACACACTCACATGCTCACACTCTCACATGCTCACACTCTCACATGCTCACACACTCACATGTTCACATTCTCACATGCTCACACACTCACATGCTCACACTCTCACATGCTCACACACTCACATGTTCACACTCTCACATGCTCACACTCTCACACAATCACATGCTCGCACTCTCACACAATCACATGCTCACACACTCACATGCTCACACTCTCACATGTTCACACTCTCACATGCTCACACTCTCACACTCTCACACAATCACATTCTCACACACTCACATGCTCACACACTCACATGCTCACACTCACACACAAACACATGCTCACACTCACACACAATCACATGCTCACACTCTTATATACTCACACACTCACATGCTCACACACTCACATGCTCACACACACAATCACATGCTCACACTCTTAAACAATCACATGCTCACACTCTTATATGCTCACACTCTCACATGTTCACACACAATCACATGCTCACACTCTCACACAATCACATGCTCACACTCTTATATGCTCACACGCTCACACACTCATATGCTCACACAGTTCTGGGTTCCCAGAAGATAAGACTGTCTGTGGACTCTGAGGAAAGAGCTTATAATGGAAAACTGCATGGCCTGGGGAGATGACTCAGTCAATAAACTGCTTGCCTTGCAAGCATGAGGACCAGAACTTGGTCCCAAGAATCCACATAAAACCCCTCAGGTTTTTAATCCCAGCACTGGGGAGGCAGAAACAGGCAGATCCCTGGGTCTCGCTGGTAAGCTTGCCTAGCTTACTCAGTTCCAACTCATTGACAGACCCTGTCTCAAAAACAAGACAGACAGCTCCTGTAGGAATGACAACCAGGGTTGAATAGGGTTGGTACATATGTGTGCATACACATGTAAAGATGCACATATGTATCTACACATGCAAAGATCCACATGTGTATCTACCCCTCTGCATATGTGCACACACATGCAAAGGTACACATGTGTATCTACTCCTCTGCACATTGGCACACACATGTAAAGACACGAAGGCTACAGAGAAGGAAGAGGTGACGACATCATGATCAAGATCTCGGCCGTGCCTAAGTGAGGCTCCAAGACTCTGACAGGTTTTCATGGCTGTGAACAGCTCAGAGGCCATCTTCGAGAAGCCTAGGAGCTGTGACACTGGTCTATCTGCTGAGATAGCATCTGAAGGGAAAGGGATCATGGCCTAGTGAAACTCCTCAGTTAAAGGGTGATGAGGAGAGATGCACTATCTTGGTATCGTCAGGACAGGCTAGCTTGTGCTGCAGTAACAAGTGGCTCCCGGTCTCAGTGGCTGCTCTAATGCTCATTTCTTTCCATTCCCACTGAAGACAGGGTACTCCATTTCCTGTGCTCACTCAGAGTCTTGGTATCTGAATGTCACCAGTTGCCACGTCAGGGCAAGAAAACCTCTCCAGGCCATTTCTTTCTTTCTACTGAGACATTTCAGTCACCTAGCTGAAGCTGACAGATGTGTGGGAACACCTGGCAGGAAGACTCTAGCTCCAGGAATCTAAGTGATGGAAGACTCCTCGCACTCCTCCCTCCTTCTGAGCAAGTGAGGGTGTTCTTGGAGAAAGAAAGACAAGGTGCATTAGCACCCAAAGGAGACTGGCCATGGCCTTCCTGCTGTTGACGTGTGCTCTAGTCTGGCCAACCTCCCATCTCAGGCATCAGGAGCCATATCCTAAGGGCTCTGTCTCTGAGTTGTCTTGCCAACCTTGCATGTTCCTGCAGGTGGCCTATCCCTGCCCCATGCTGACACCTGGGCCTGACAGGCAGACTAACTGAGAGGAGAGGCTCTGTAGAAAGTGGGCAGCGAAGGTGGGGTGGGAGCTCTTAGCCACCTCCATCCTCCTCTCCCACCACCCAGCACGTGTATTCTCTCTCTCTCCCTCTCTCTCTCTCTCNTTTCCAGGCTAGTCCTAGCCCCTGCTCTCTATATCACTGAAAATGCCCTCTGACCTCTCTAACATTTTGCAGCTCTTCTCTTGGCACTAAATCCTTCTATTACTGGCTTCCAGCTTCCCAGTCCTGATCATAAGTCTAGCCTCAAGACTCAGTCCTCTCCCACATCTACCACTTTGCATGATCTTTCGTTTGTTTGTTTGGTTCTGATGAACAGACTAGAACTTGCCATTGATCCCTTCAATGATCCTTGATGCCCAGCATAAGTCTGAACTTAGTGCCTTGCTGATAATTGGATATTCCTAATCCTCATCCTCAACCAACCTCCCCACACTTATTCAGCTTTTGACTCTGAACACCCAGCACAATCCCTTACCACTTCCTTCGGTCATTGAAATTACCAGCAGATAGCCTCTGAGTGTCTTTCAGAGTGACCCAGGACCTATCACAGCCTGGGAGTCCACAGCCTCTAGTTATTGGTCTTCTCATCCTGTTACTGTCTCCCTCCCTGTTACTATCTCCTTCCCTGTTACTGTCTCCCTCCCTGTTACTGTCTCCCTC
>LOEQ01001054.1:292642-302794 GCA_001685075.1 Bramus lutescens
CTCTCTCTCTCTCTCTCTCTCTCTCTCTCTCCCCTCTCACATACACACACACACACACTCATACACATACACACAATCACACACATACAAGTCTTCATACTGTTCCAGGAGTCCACTTCATCTGTAAAGCAGTACAGGCTTCCCCTGGGAAGGGCCCAGAGATCCTTACAGTAGGATTTGTAAGCATCTCCTTGGCTCTGCTCTCCTCATTAGGTGATGAGGCCAAGTCAAGGAGATAAAGTGGTCCATGGCCAGGCCAGATGCACAGTCTCATCACTCCCACAGAACAATGAACACCCATGAAGCCAGGTGGCAGGCTGACAACAGTAGCTTTCAAGTGCTGATCTTTAACTTGTTCTGTCTTTAGAAACTGGCAAGCATTTATTAATTTAGCTCACCAGATCCTGGCAGTAACCCTAGGCTTCAGGAACCACCACTCCTTGCTGTAGATATTGAAACAGAGGAACTACAAGACCACACTACTTGGTCATGGCCACAAGACACAAGCGGCAGAGTTGTTATTCACACTGAAGGGTCAAGTTCTAGAGTCTTCTCTTTTGTATCCATTAAACAGATAGAGCTCTATGCCCAGGCATGTACTCACACACAGTAGACTGGCTTCTAGAACTGATGGGCCCATCTCTCACTTGACTTGGCTCTGTCTTACTCACTGTTCCCAGGGGTTGGGCCTGGTCTCAACATACAACTGCAGAAGTTCAAACTTCGAGCCTCTTTCTTCCCACTTACAACCCCTGGGAAGTGTAGCCCAGGGGAGATATTCTCACATCTTTGACAGTGGCTGGCCACAGACCACACCTTAGTCTGGAGGGCCCTTATAGCCTCCGAAGGAGCCATTCTCCCAAACGTGGAAGTTTCAGACAACCATGTACAGTTTTCAGGGTGTCTCTAATGCTCAGATAAAAACAATTCTAAGCACTTAGCATGGGGTCTACACACAGGAGGAACCTAGTCAATGGAGGCACTGGAGATAATGGTTATGTGTATGGTGACAAAGTGACCGTAGACCGAGTTAATGCCAAGATGCCCAGACAGGCCTGAGTCTGAAGCCTTGTCTGAACATTATGGTGACTACGGGAATGTGTTCTGGCCAGCTCTACTCCGGCACGAAGACCCAATCCATAGTTGCCCTGGAGGTCAGGGAGCAGAAAAAAGGCTATATCTCATATCTCTAGGACAGGGCCTGAAGCAGCCGAAGTCCTCCTGACTGTGAATCTCTGATTACCCCGCCCTGGAACACCACATCAGAGCAACTCTGCCACTGTGGATCCATACAGGCCTCTCTTATACCTCACAACCTGTTTCTACCTAGCCAGATCCCCCTTCATGCTCTTAGCCATGGAGACAGTGTGGAATTTCCTCTCCATCTTGACAATGGGAAAGTCCCAGTTCTGTGTAGTACCCCCCACCAAGTCATGATGAACCCCATAGACAGGCCTGAACTCTAAACCCTGAGAGTAGGTAACATTCCGGCTACTTTCCAACCCAACACGAAATGGTCGAGTGGCCAAAGGGAAGCTGACCAACCAGTCCCAATCCTTCTCCTAGTCTTTCGTGGTCTGGGAATTCCCAGGGAATTCTCCCCCACTGCAAGACAGACAAACAGACCAACTCCCAGCCCGGATACTTGCTAGAGTGGAAGTGACTTCGGGATGTGGACATTATCTGCACAACCTACTGACCTGCCACTGTTTTCACACTACTGGAGAAAGTAGGAGAAATAGTCACTTTGCATAGTTATGACTGTACCAGATATCAGAAGGGCCAGATGGCCAACTCCATTGTTAAGGTCAGAGCCTCACCCGACCTACACTTCATCCACTCACAGGAGGAGGGAAAGGGGGGGTCACTTGGCATCAAAGTACCCGGAACACCTAGTTCTACCTCTTTCCATGTATGTACTCTTCATCAGCACTAAGGCTCTCTGGGCCTCCATATCATTCAACTGCTAGTGAGGGAAGATAAACCATGAGGCTTAAGGAAACTTGTGCTGATCTGGTTCCTATGACAGGTAGGGTACTATGACATTCCTATGACAGTGTGTGCTGGCTGCTTCCCTCCCAACCCCAGACCCCAAGCCTCACTCTCCTCACGGTTCTACAGGTCCTTTTAGAACCTCCTCTGCCCACGCTCAGCACATCTTCTACAGTCTTCTGAGAAGAGTTCCCTACATGAAATGGGCTGCAAATTGATGCAGCCTGTGAGAGGAAGTCGGGCAGCACCAGAACCGTTGACCAGCGAGGACAAATGCCCAGCCATGCGGACAAAGCTTCTCATCATCCAGTTCCCGTAGGAGATAGTAGTCAGCTTTCCTTGTCCCAGTCTCCCAGATTCTGTTCAGAGCCGCATATGGGAAGAAGAAAGTGTCAGCCAGTCTTCCTCAGGGCTTCCCCATCGATGCTCAGCATCACCTTGGCATTCTAAGAATGCTTGACTGGACTCTACCTGCAACCTTCTGCAAAACCCAAGCGCTCCACCCGGTTGCAGGACATAACTGCCTTGGGGAGGCCCCGTGGGAGTCACTTTGCTAAACACCCCCATGGCGGTACAGGCTGTGACCTGTACCTGATTCTCCGCTCATCTTGCTGTTGCTGCAAGACAAAAACGTCACTGCTCTTACTTCTTGATCTCTCCCAGATCCTCCTCTTCCCTCCTGTTATTGCTCCTCCTCCCCTCCCCTCTCTCTTTCTCCCCCTCCTCCTCCTCTTCTTCCTCCTTCTCCTCTCTCCCCCCACCCTCAGGTGAGTCCAAGACTCAGCACACTAGGCGGAAACCTGCCTCAAGTTCAAATTGAAGAGCAAAGCTTGTTCTGCTTGTATTTAGGGAAGGTGATACTGATTTGGGGTTTGCGGTGCTTATAAAATGATGGCTTTCAGCATGAATTCATTTATATTGGAAAAAAAGACTCCTTCTAAAGAAAACCTCTTACACATACAAGAGAACGATGTGATGAAAACATATTTTAAAGTCCCAAAGTAAGATGACAACATTGAGCATAAGCATTAGCAGAAAGACACACCATAGCCCTGAGAATTCCAGATCCCATGCTGGGAAGGTGGGCAAGGCATCTGACTCACAGTTTATCATTCTCTCAAACTTCAGTTCCAAGGCCACCATGCAGCCAGGGTGTCAAATCTACCTCTTTTTTTTTTTGTCTATCCATTTATTCATCAAGCAGTGATTTAAAAAAATATTTAATATTGTTAGTTTTTAAAAGCAAAGTGGGGACTTGGGCCTCATTAAGCCTGAGCCCAGGAAGACAAAACTGGGAAGGAGACAATGAGGTTGGTGGCAGCAACTCCCCTGGGTTCCAGCAGGCAGAGCGAGCATCATTACAGGCTAAGGCACCTGGGAGCTTCTGAGAGAACTGCACCATGGGAAGACATTGGACAAGGAGCAAACCACATGCCTCCTCTGCCTTCACCTGTCCATTTAACACCCCCCATCCACACCTCAGTTTTCTCATCCACACAAGGGAAGAGTTGGAAACATCACTCTGATTATTGAGAGGATGGAGAGAGCTTTAGCAGAGTAGGAACCCCACTTTTAGTGTGTGCTGATGGCAGCCCCAGTATTTGTCCTACAAAAGGCTCTCAATTATTTTAATGAATCAGTGTAAGAAGGTGTCCAGCAGAAAGAAACAGCTTTTTTGCAAATGATAGCTATCATCCGAGGTAACTGGATTCCAATAATGGAGGGGGGTGACCCAGAGCAGGACAGCAATGGAGATGAACCCAGGGTAGGACAGCAGTAGGGAGTTTTCGGAGGTGTCCCGGAGACTCCAAGAGTTGACAGGTGGGAGACTTCCAGGCCTTAAGTCCAACAAGTCAACAGTACATAGGGCTGATCCTCCAGTTTTTCAAGCCCAGCTTTGTTAGTTTGAGTGAGACGATGGTCTGGACTAGAACCCGAGCCTTGGAGCAGAAACAAGTACGGGGGGCGGGTGAAGAGAGAGAGAAAGGTCAGTGAATTTTTTTCCTTCTGGAAACTTTCCCAGAAGCCCATGTCACAGGACTGGTCTTAGGAATGCATATGGACTTTCCCTGCTCCAGTGACTAAGCTGTCCCTCCATCCACAGCATCTGCAGGTCTCATGGGAACTCCTTTGTTCCCCCCAGGAAGCCAAGCACATTTCTCTCCCCAGCTGCCCATCACTGTAGGCTGAGTGAGCTGCATTTTACAAGTGTTTTAGAGCCGAAAACACCATAGCTACCTACAGACTTTCACTGGGGCTCGCCTATCAGAACGCTGTTAGTGAGCAGCACTGTGAACCAGGAACCACCCAGCAGGAGGGATCAGAGATGCCAATGGAAGGGAGCAAACTGGCAAGCTGTAGGAAAGTAGAAGAATGCATTTGTTAGGGTTTTTTAGAGAAACAAAAAGAAAAGGCTAGCAACAGATGCACAGGAAGAGAGTACTTGCAAGAGACTGGCTTGTGTGTGAAAGCTGAAAGGCCCCATCTCCAGTCTGGAGTCCCAGGACAGCTGGTAGAGCAGCCCAAGTGTGTAGCCACTAGGACCATAGTTGACAAGTCTCAGTCTGAGGTCAAAGGTCTTACGATCAAGTGTTGATGTCTAAGGTCAGTAGAGTCTGGATGCCCCATCTCTAACCCAGAGAGACAAATTGGCCTTTCTTCTTCCTATTTATCCCATTTGGGCCCTCAGTGCACTATGTGATGCCCACACATTGGCAAGTACTCTTCACTCGGGCTCCTCATTAAATGTTTGTCCAGCTCTCTGGACATCTTTTTGTTTGGTCTAGGTGACATATAACTCCATCCATCAGGGAATATGTTATTTGTTCCTGCTATGACCCAGGAGACAGGGGCCACTCATATGGACCCTGTGAAATCAGGACTTACTGGCCTCGTGGTAAAGGGAAGACCTGACATGGAAAGGAAAAAATAGCTCGCACGAAGACCCAGAAACCTGCCTTTAGGTAGAAGGAAATGGAGGTCCCTGTAAATTATAACGGCTTTTGAATCCATGGAGAAAGAGGGGAGGGTTGAAGCTGGGGTCCTAAGCAGGTGCCACACCATGACTGAGGACAGGAGGTGCAGAGGGGAGGCATTGCACTGAAGAACTCAGAAGAGAAAACACACAACCTGTGTGGGCTTTCTGAGCGTCTTGGCAGCAGGGTGGACTTGGATTGAAGGTGTGAAGTTGCAGGCTCCCACTTAGGAGCCTGGCAGATCCCCAAAGAGGAGTGCTAAGGACCATAAGAGTTAATTTGATTGACAACTTGACAGAATCTAGAAACACCCAGGAGGAAAGACTTCGGCATGTCTTTGAAGGAGTTTCTAGACTGGGCTAACTGAGGTGGGAAGACCCATCTTGGATGTGGGTGGTACTATTCCATAGGCTGGGGTCCTAGGCCGAATCAAAAGGAGAAGGTGAACTGAGCACCACATTCATCTGCCTTGGCTTTCCGCAGCGTAGGTGCGGTGCACCAGCTGCCTCAAACTCCTGCTGCGAAGGACTGACTGTCGACTCAAACTCTGAGTCCAAAAAGACCCTTTCCCTTAAGTCGCTCAGGTTGTGAGGTCTTTTGTCAAAGCGACAGGAAAAACTGCTAACACACAGGTACTAGAGAAGGGTAGTGATAATTGGGTGGGTGAAATGGGGCTGGACTTGTAGCATAAGGTAGGCAGAAGAGGCTGGGATATGCTTACACCTTCAGTTCAATCTGCTGACCCAAAGCTCACCTCCATAAACTATGCTGTCTCAATCCCAGTATCCCAGGCACCTAGCAAAACTGCTTGGCACAAAGTGTGCCTTTGGTAAAACTTTGGTGAAAGATGAGTGGGTGAACAAGTGAGGGAATGAGTTAACAAGACAAAGAAAGTCTCCCTGTGAGACCTACCAGGGGATCGCCAGTGTTTTACTGGCGTTGTTTATCTTGTTCCAGCTTCCTCCCAGACATGAGAGGAAACACAGAAACCCTTCATCTACTCAGAGGACCCCCCTTCCACCACAGAGACCCAGCTAGGGTCAGGAGGAGCTCTGGATAGGAAGCAGGGTCCTAGCCACTGATCTGACCTTGGCTTCCTGAGACCACAACTTGGGATTTTCCCAGGAGGCCAGGGGCTGGGACCCAGGAGGCATGTTAAGAGGAATAGAAAGTGCCTTGAAGCTGCGGTCCTACGGAGACAGTTCACTTACTGTGTTTCCAACCTCAGCTTCCTCTCTGGAAGAGCTTCACTTCAGAAGGTTGCTGTAAGTTTGGAAAGAGGCGAGTCTCCTGGGGTTCTCATTTCAAACGACTTTACTTAACAAAAACTCCCCACAACTGGAAACTTGGGCTTTGTTTGTTTATTTTGTCTGTATGCTCTTGCCAAGCATTTAATTTTTCTGGACAGAAGATCTCAATGTTACTCGGCCTTTACAGAGGCCATTGTGAATATCAGACCTGAGAGAATGTATGCAAATGAGCTTGGTCAACAGCAAAATCCATGACAGATCCCTCAGGACTGCTGATTAATGCAGCAATATAACATCAGAAGAGTTCTGCTCTGAGAGCTGATCTTTTGCTGGCCTTGGAATGGTTACTGAGCACAGCCAGTGTCCCTGCGGTGCTGGGATAAGCATACTAACATGCCCGTGCCTGTTTCCCTTATTAAGGCATCAGACATGGTCAGCCATATCTCTAAAGAGCTTTACATGTGAGAGCTTCCATCAAACCACTTCCTTAAGGGTTAAAGATATGATGTAAAACTGATTGCAAGAGATATCAAGAATTCATGATTAGAGATTTTTGCAAAGAACTCAGCAGGGATCCACGATGTTTCTCCATGCACCCTGTAATTGAAGAACTCCTTCCTAAGAGATGAACTGGGGACCTACATTGTCGCTCAAGGCCAGGTCACTCATTTTCTCTGTGATCTATGCTTTTAGAGCCCAAGTCTGTGGAACAAGGCTTGGACACCATAAAACCTGTACCCACCGGTGGAAGGGAAGTCCCCTCATCTAGAGAATGAGCTGAACTGAACATCCCAGGAACTGAAACGCTAATCAGTGAGGGGAAAAAGGCACACAAAATGGGTAAGGTTTTACAGTGAAAAGATGTAGACCAAGACTCTAGTTTTCTGCAGGGTCCACCTTAAGGACCCAACACCCAGCCAAGCTGGAAGACCAGTTCATTTTATAAGACACAAATATCCAGGGTGGGGCTGACCAGAGTCAGCTTTTCTGACATATTTTCCTAGAAGATCTAGGAACTAACATTACCCTGGAAAAAAAAATCTGCATCGTCTTTCAGAATGGGACATCTGATGTCACTGAAACTGCATGGTCTATGACGATTTCCAAAGAGGTGAAAATCAAATGAGAAATAGCATAAAATGGGGAACTGGAAACAATAATGCTAAGCAAAATCAAGCCCCGAAGTTGGCGAGTGGAAAGGGAACCACTGCTTTAGTGTTTGGTCCCAGGAAGTGAAGATGAAAGGATTATATTGCAAAACACATCCTGGAGATAGGGATGAGAAGGACTTTGGGCTGCGGATGGCACCAGCTTCTCAGTCTCTGTTTATAGCCTCACTTTTCTGCACGATGCCTGGCAGCGTTGGAGCCCCTGCACCATGTTATCTGGGAATAAGGAAGACATATTTCCTAACCTAGTCTCCACTGCATTTTTGCCCAGAGACCTGTAAAGGCAAAATGGTTCCCATACTCCTCAGCCTGCAAGACTGCCAGAGGATGGAATGAAAATCAGTTAAACAGTATGAGGAGGATCCTTTTGAAGGAGCTAGAAGAGGGAAAAACATGATCAAAATATATTGTATGATATAAAAAATCAGGACGCTAAGCCTCATATCTTATTAGATGGAAAATTCCCCAGAAATGAAGTATTTCTCCCTTTGACAATTAGTTTGGAAGTGAAAAGAAGACAGAGATGATGTAGGAAGAATTTGCAGATGCATCATTTCCCTTCTGCAGAGGAGGGCCTTGGACAGCTGTCCTCTTGGCCAAGGTCAGGCAGTGATTCAGAGGGCTGAGTCTCGTGAGTCTGTCTTCTCTGGGCTCAGACTCAGTCAGGAATTGTTTCCAGACTTTAACCTTTTAATTCGCAGAGGTCTAAACATTCTCAACCTATTTATTCATTCATTCGTTCATTCACTAATCATTCATTCATTCAACGAACACATATCTGGTGCCCAGCATGGAACAGACACTTATTTACCATGAATAAATGAATGGTAGATGAACGAGTGCTGAGCCCTGGCCTGGGTACTGGGATAGTCAAAGGATAATGAGGAGTCCTGTCTCTCCTAGCATGTGTGTGGTAGAGAAGCTGTACACACCAAGCCTATTTCAAGCACACACAAAATCGAGTACTATTAAATGGAAAGGAAAGCATGCTAAGAGAGTGCAGAGGTCTGAGTGGAGAAAGACAAGGGAAAGACCTCCCAGAGAAGGGCTGCTGCCTTCTCAGTAAAAGCAAGCCACCTGTGAAGAAAAGGTAGCGTTCAGGGAGTGTCACTACATTCAAAGCGTATTTAAAATGTGTGGTTGCTAACATGTGGCTTAAGATTCCCTGAGCTTCTCAAAATGGCCACACTCAGCAGTTGAATTTTAGGCCAGAGAGATGGCTCGGTGGGTAAAGGCCTTTGCCACCAAGCCTGACAACCTGAGTTCAGTTCCCAGGACCCACATGGTCAAAGGAGAGAAGAGACTTCTGCAGGTTGTCCTCTGATTCCACAAGTGCGTGCATGCACACACACACACACACACACACACACACATGCACGCACACGTACACTATCAAGAGGTATGTATAGAGGGCTGCTGGGGCATTTTTAGAAGGTCAGATTGACGACTTGGGAAGGAAAAATCAGCTTACCACACCAAGTATAGACTGGGTGGTTGAACTTGTCTTGGCAACAAATGTTGGCAAGTTATTTTAACAGAACTCAGACTGAGGCAGGGGCTTCTGGGATGCATGAGAGGAAATGCATACAAGAGACATTCTAAATATGAATGGGTGAAGATCAGTGACTATTAGATTTAGAAGGAAGCAAGGTAGGTTGAAAAATGGTTCTCTGCTTTCTATCTGAGATGTCTTGGTACATGGTGGGGGTTCATGGGAAGAAAGTAGATCTAACATGAAACAGGCTTTGTGGCCCATGACCCAGAGTGGTGCCTGGTACTTGGCAGTGATAGCATCAAAGTGTAGCCTGGACAACAGGAAGATCATTTCCAAAGTTTTCCACAAACTGCCTCCCAAGACACCCTCAAACAATACCTAGAGTAACAGGGAAAATGTGCCTCCATAATTCCAGCCCTAGATCACATCTTCCAGCCACCTCCATTCCTCCAGGCATTCTCAGGTGGAAGTTTTACATCTTCCCTGGAGGCGTGTTCCATTCAGTTGAAGGAAGAAAACATAGGGAGGACGGAGGTCCAGAAGAAAGGGTGAATCCACTCGAGTTGAGTGACATCCAAGTGTGAACACCCAGTGAGCAGAGGAAGTCGATGTCCTTAGCTCATGAGTCTCTTCCTGAATTATGGAAAATGTGAGTGCTATCATGGAAAGATCCTAACCTGGACCACACCAGGGCCAGGAATGCAAGTCCACAAAATGGACCAAGCATAAGATGGCAGAGAAGTAAGGCGGAGAGGCAGGTGGCCCTGTAAATATGGTTCACAGATGGACCACTGCCTCTCTAATATCCTGGGGACTCAGTGCTGCCAAAAAAGCTTTATAAAGGAAACCAGAAATCCAAATTTAAATGAGAATTTTTCTAATTTGAAGTTCTGAAATTTTAATTGTATGTGTTTTAAGCACGGAAGACTATTATGACCACAAGCCAGAATGGAATATGGACCACCATCTTGAAAACTCTTCTTGGGGGACCAGTTCTTAAGAATGAATAGAGAAGGCAGGAAGAGCAGGCAGAGAGTGATGTGAAGACAGTGTACAGACCAGGACCAAAAATAAGACAGTGAGCAGGGTTGATGGAGAGTGTGGACTCAAGTTGGATCAGAGCTATGAAGGATTCTTTTTTTAATATTTATTTATTTATTATGTATACAATATTTTGTCTGTGTGTCTGCCACAGGCCAGAAGAGGTCACCAGACCCCATTACAGATGGTTGTGAGCCATCATGTTGTTGCTGGGAATTGAACTCAGGACC
>LOEQ01001054.1:306252-317925 GCA_001685075.1 Bramus lutescens
TCTCTCTCTCTCTCTCTCTCTCTCTCTCTCTCTCTCTCTTTCTCTCTCTCTGCCAGAGTCTGGCTATATACAACCCAGGCTGGCCTCAAACTCATTTTTGTCCATCCCAGCCTCCCTAGTCCTGCACCATAAACACTTGTCTCATCCTTCACATTCTTTTGAGACCTCAGTGCTAGGTGCTAATGCTAGGGTACAAGAATGACTTAAACAGAAGATCCCGCCCACCTGTGGAGGCCTGAAAAATGTGAGCCTGTTTCCACATTGACCAAAGGTCAGAGAGTTGGAACTTACCTCTAGTCCTTCAAGGTTATTATGTTTCAACCTCAAACAAAGAGCCCACCTAGATTTAGACAGAGAGCTCTGCTCTCTCAAGATTATTGTCAACAGGCATGGCTAATAGCCAGCCCTTGTATTTCAGGAAAGAGAGTAGTAGATATATTTCTACCTCAAACAAAAGTCTTTGGATGCAACTAAGTTCCAGTTCCTTTAAGGAGATAGCTTTGGATTCCACTCAGGAAGCAGTTTGCCTACGAATGTTTTGGTCTAGGGTATGAGCTTGATTTGTTTTATTCTAGCAGCAAAATGTTTAACTATGGCTGCAGCCTGTGACCTTCAATTGGTTTGTTCATTTTCTTGTATCATGTTAATGCAGATTTTTGTCTCACTCCTACCTTTTGGAGTCAGGGTTTTTTTTTTTAAAACAATTGGAAATTAAATGCGGGCGAATTTCGGTACTCACTGGAATTCCCTCCTGATACTATCCTACATGTTTCTCCATTTTATTATTTTCATTTGTGTCTTCATATTCTTTACTAATATTTTCTAAACCTCCATGCCTCTACCCTGGCAAGAGGTATTTTGTCCAGGCTGGTCCCCAACACCTACGCTCGTGCCTATCACCCCAGGCCTGCTGTTCTCAACCCATGAAAGCATTCCCTAAGGACCCATGTGTTGTGAAGCCTCATTGCCACAGCTATAGTTTTGAGTACTGAGTCTTTCAAAGGGCTAGATTATTTAGGGCTTTGAATCCTGAAGAGAGCATGTGTCTTCAAAACCACTTCTGATGACTACCCTCCCTGACAGGACAAAGGGCATTTGTATCTATCTCCCTTCAGATCATCTATGCTGACTTACAGGAAAGGAAGGATGGGCTTCAGAATGGAGTCAGTGCTTTGCAATGCAGTCCACTGCCCAGACAACTAAAGGTATGAACTGAGATGTTAAGTTGGGTGCATCACCCCAGCCCCTTGCATCCATCCCAGTCCTCTGGCCTGGGAGTTGCATTGGTCTGAACTCCAAATTCCAGCATGCCAGGTCCTGGCCCCTCCCTGGGGGAAGGTCAGGCACTCCCACAGGGTATTTAAGTGGGCTCCCAAAGGAGGAATCCGTGGTCTGGGGTTTTGCATGTGCTCCCCGGTTTTCTGTCTCCCCTGCCATGCTCTCGGCCACCCAAAAGTGCTGCATTTATTAAAACTCAGGCATTTTAATTCAGTTTAATTTGGTCTGATTGGATTTCTGTGAGCCGGAGGAGAGGATTTTTCTTAACATGAACCAATAAGCCTCTTTCTGTGGGCAGATAAAACATCCCTCTTCAGTATGGAATTACAGCCAATAAATGGGGGAACCAGATCACCCCCACCCAAGGAATCCCCAGGACCCCTGAAAGCCCTTTCTCTACTACAGCTTCTTACTTTTCAATATTGTCAAGCAAACGAAAGGAAAAACCAGAAGTCCCCACTTCCCTCCCAATTCCCCCATTTAGGGGCTAAACTGTTCTGCCATTTTAAAGAGTTGAGTGGCTTGGAATTTTTGTGACTGATATGAATGAGGATATGGTCACAGGGGCTCTGGACAAAAGCTTTGATGTGGGGTGAAGCCCACAACAAAGTTTCAGAGGTGGAAAGTGAGGCAGGGGGTGGGGATGGGGGAGTGGTCACTTGGGACAAAGCAAGCAAGGGCAAGTCAAGGCCAGACTTTGCTGGAGAGCTTTGTGAGCTGGCTGCTTTGCTGGGGTCCTGACTTGACTCTACAATTGCTCTCTCTGCCCCTCAGCTATTCTGATAACCTCCAAAGGCTTTCTACTTCCAGGCAGATAGGACAGAGGGGAGAAAGCTAACTAAAATGGAACTTTACTGTCCCTCTCCCAGAAACACAGCAAGAACCAGGCACAGAGTACATGCTTCTAATTCTAGCACTCCAAAAGCTGAGGCAGGAGGATAGTTACTAGTTCCAGGCCATCCTGGGCTACATAGTAAACTCAAGGCCAGGAGCATACAAATCTACTGGAGTGGCCATGTGCCTCTAGAGGTCCCCAGGTCCATGGCCATCAACCGTTTAGTCTGACACAGCTCTTTACAGAATGCTTACAAAGCACCCTGGTTTGTTTCTTCATACAAGTCGCGTGATGATGCTAGAAAGAGTTGTCTACTCATCACCTTTGACAACAGAGGTCCAGAGAGGTCAAGGGACTTGCTCAAGGCCACATAGCTAGACAGAGGTGGAGACAGACAGTGGTGCTATAATATAATTAAGGGGTCTTTGTATTCTTCCTATCTCCCTTTCTACTCCCTTCATTTACTACTCTTGCCCTTTCTCTCATTTCTTCCTCTTTTCTTCTATACCTCCTTCCTTTGAAGGCTGAAGACCCAAGAATCATAACCCATTTCTCTAGAAAAAAAGATGAAATTGCTAGGGGCAGTACCACACTCTAGTCCTTGAAGCTTATGTAGGGGCCACAGGCAGGAAGCTAATCTGGGAGAGATGAGTAGCTCATGGTGTCACATCCCTCAGCATCTTGTTCTATCCTTTGCTCTTTCCAGGTGGTTCTAAGGGAGCTGGACACTAGCAGCATCAGGACCACCTACCTGGTTAGAAATGCACATCTCAGCCCTTAGACCCACTGAATCAGCATCTGCTCTTCAGTATGGTGCCAAGAGCTACATAAGCATCTTAAAATATGCAGTGCCCAGAGATTTTCTCCAACAAGTGTCCTTCCTCCACCCAGTGATGATTCAAGTTCAAAACCTGCCTAACCCTTGACCCCACCACAAACGTGCCACCCCAGCCTTCTCTGTATCACACAAGAACTTTCATGATGCTGTATGTGTGGTTGATGTAATTTTCTATATGTCACTTGATTTTCCCTTGCATGAGCAAAACTCCTGTGTTCAAGGATTCCACTAAATGCCACTAAAACAATGTCTCCGTTTGGATGATCCGCAGACTGTTCCTCTAAAACTCTCGCTGCACTTACGGCTGCCCAGAGCTCAGCACCTTCACAGGGATACTTCAGATGTACTTGCCTGACCCTTACACCCATCGCCACACTGCTCAGGCCACCTATGCCATCCAGGCCCCAAATGAGGACATCAGCTTCTCCATACTGGGCAACTCAAAGGAGCTGCCAAGTTCCTTAGATTCCTATGGGCCCACCAGTTTACTCCTCTTCTTCCTGTCACCAGGGCAACTCTCACCTTATGACTCACATGCCTGTCTGCTACCACTAGCCCAGGAGACAACATAAGTGATGAGTCCCTTCCCACCCAACCCAGTTGCAAGTGGCTCTCCTCTTTCTTTTCCAATATGCCCTGCCCACCAGTACCACTTTCATGCTACAGATTCCCTCAACTCCTTCACGAAAAAAGAGTTGGAGCATAGCTGCATCAGAGTCTAGGATGCCAGAGGCTTGGAGAAAGCTTTGCTCAGGCTTCTTCTGCAGCTCTTTCCTACCTTAGTTTCTTACCTTGGTTGTATGCTCTGTGAGACTGCTCCACTCCTGCCAGTGGCCCTTTCCCTGAGGCTCACCCAAGGGGGATGCTGACCACCAATCATTGTGAGTGGATGGTAGAGAACACAGAGAGAGCTTGGAGCCAAGCCAGCATGGATAGGTCCTTTAGCCTTCTGTGCCACCCTGGGCATGCCATGACCTTATTCTTGGCCTCAGACCCTCAATCTGAGAACTAAGTGCTTTATTTTGGAGGTCCCACTCCTACTAGACATTCTGTGACAGTGTAATGGAAAACTATGGTGTCTGAAAGGATGGCAGGTTCTGAGTCCTAGGTACACAGGCCTGGTCCACCTGAACCTGAGCGCTCACTCAGGGAGTGTAGTGGGTAGTTGCTGGGGGATGACTGTGTCTAGGTACCAACTATGCACCTCCTTCAAAGGCTTGGGGGGCAGAGATCATCTGGAAGTGTAGGTCAGAAGACCATGAGTTACATGAACAGAAGTAAAGCAAGCAAGGGAGCCTAGGAGTAAAGTCCAGCTGAGGGCTTAGGACACACTTCTGACCTTCTCAATAGCTCACTCTTATTTCTTCTTTCTTCAGTTCTGACCCTGAATTGGGAATGTGTGCCACCGACCAGGGTCCATGTGGAGGAAGGAGAAGATTATTCACCCAGAGAAACTTTCCATTGTTCATCTGGGTGGTAACAAAGAGAAGGGATGCTAGGGACCCCTGGAGCATTATAGATCCTCACCCACCTACAGTTCTTCCCTGGGGCCTTTCCCTTGGCTGCTCCCACGCCAGAGGTTAGCCCAGGCCTGTGTTGAGCTGGTCCAGATTCCCAGCCCCACGTGAGAACTGGCGGCAAGCCCAGCATCTGGAACACACGCTCCTGCCAAATGTCTCTCAAAGGAAATGGGAACTTCCAATCCTGCCTCAGAATGGGGATTTCCAACTCTCTTCTCCCACTCTGACCTACCAGCTGGGAAGAGCATCCTTTGTTGACAGAGAGAAGCAGAGGAAGATAGACAATCACTTTCCTTTCTCTGGTTTATGATTCACACTCTGTTTTCTCCCCTGTGTTAACTGAGGCTTGCAGTGGCCAATTCACTTCCAATAGTGACTTCCAATAGACGCAGGAGCCTGTCCCAGTGCTCAACAAGGCCAAGGGCTTTCCCCTGTAACCATGGGCCATAACAGTCTGTGTATATCAGCCAGGAATAGGTTTCCTCTCATAGAAAGATGTGAGACTATTACACATTCTTGGGGGGCTTTGGGGGTCTCAGATTCTTAGGAGTAAGAGTGGCATCTCTCAATTTGTGAATGCTATAGAAAGCCTGAGGAATGTCTAGATTCCATAGAGATGACACATTCATAGACGAGAGATGAGTGTCTATGAACACGAGGAAAACTTCTTGGAAGTTATAGTGAGAGGGTCTGGGAAGAAATGACTATGCTAAACTACTGTCTCCAGTCCTAAAATAATTCACATATTTGGGAATAAGTGAGTGAACCCACAGGGAAAGTTCTGAGCCAAACTCAGAGGTGTTCGGACACTAGTTGGGGAGGAGGAGAGTGACTAGCAAGATAATGAATGACAAAGGCAGAACAAAAAGAAGGTTCCCAGAGGTACAGCAAAGTGGCACATGAGTGGCCTGTCCTCTTTTTGTCCTGCCTTTTTCTAATTCTTGCCATTTTCTAATTCTGCCCAAGAGTCTAGAATGTTCTCCCTCATAGAATCTCTGCTCTAGGTTCTCTAAGAAAGTAACATCCATCATGAGACATTAAATCTCATGTCCAGGGTCAGGGATTCCAGAATCAGTATGTCCTGAATGGGAGCATCAGCTCCCTGTGTCACATGTGTTACCTAAGAATAATTAGGTATTATTAGAGCCAATTATGCCAGGCTCCCAGTAAGCCATCAAAATGCTACTAATGACTACTTATTGTGGACTAAATACAGTTTGCATGTTGCTGGTTATTCCTTATACAAATATAGTAACTGGAGAATTGCTTTCTTCCAATAATCCCACCTCTTTATGGGCATTGTCTCCAGGACCCTCTGTGAAAGAAGAGTCCCAGGCCCATGCCTGCCCATCAAGCAAGACTCAGGATACTGTAGTGGGATGAGGGAATCAAGACACTCAAGTGTCAGACCCTGCTCAGCCATTGGCATGCCTATGACAGTTCTACTATTTTTGTAAAATAACTGACTGAAATTAAATCTAAGGGCTTTCAGATTTTATTGCTCTGATGCTATTGTTTCTAGAGAAATCTAAGCCTGCAAAGCTAAGTAAAGCCAGACATTCCATTTCCCCAAATATAATCCAGAAGAAAGCAGGGAGGAGAGTAACCACAAGTAGTAAATGCTGACCACAGGCTCCTAGTCATAGCAACTTAGCCACAAGGAATGTTTCTCCATGACCCATTTTCTATCTGTTAGTTTGAAGGAGCTGAGCACAGAGAGAGCAAGTACCACGATGATAGCACAGACTGGAGCACCTGGGCCCGTTTCCAGAGCACCCCGGGGCAGTTACCTACAACCTTTCTGGGCCTCGGCTGCCTGATGTATATATTGGAGATTAGCAATACCTACTTAACTAGAGCCGGGGAACTTAGAGACTTTGCATTGTAAAGCCTCCCAAACATTCCTGGCACAGACTAAGCACTGTATGGGGTTTACATGGAAATCTCTTCTGCTACAGGTGTCGATTCGTATGGCTTTCCAGGTCTGGAACCTTACAACTCAGACGGCTCATTTCAAGGTTGCAAAGCTCTTCAGTCCCGCTGTGTGTGTTTCTGGGAACTACCAAAATGGAGCGAACACCCTATTCAACAAGGAATGTTAAACAAGGACTTGGTGGACTTACTTCTGTCCTTTCCCAGCTCCAAGATCCCTTGGGCCAGGGGCAAGCTGGGGTATGCTTGCATCCCCCTTAGGACCTTAGGATCCTTGCCCACTTCCTTTTCTTTCAGTGAAAGCAAGGCACTCCATTCACACTTGTGGTCAGTCTGCTCCTACTGCTCCCCATCCCCTCCCCCTTCCGGCCCAGCTTCATTCACTCGCTGGCAGCAGTGGCTGGAAAAAGTACCCAATTCCAACCCGCAGCTTCTCTCTTCTACTTCCTGGAAACCTCCTAGGCTCTGCACTTACTCAGCAGATTCAACCTTCCACTTTTCCTCACTCACGGAGGATGATGCTATACCCTGGGGACCAGGCTCCCAGCCTGACTCCGCCCCCCTGACTTACAATAAAAGGCTAAAGCAGAGCTGCCAGAAGAGCAGAGAGGCTGAGGCCAACCCAGAGGCTGCCAATTCTCTCTGAAGCCAGCTCTCTCTGTCCCTCCACCATGCAGGTCTCTGCAAGAACGCTTCTGTGCCTACTGCTTACAGTTGCTGCCTGTAGCATCCACGTGCTAGCCCAGCCAGGTAAGACTCCAGCTTCCTTCTCCTCACTGTGTATTACCCCATTTTGGACTGTCATGGGCCATCATCATAGTGTAGTCTCACCTGAACAGATACCCCACCCCCACCCCCGCCAAGGTAAGGCAGCTGAAAGAAGGAAAAAGAACCAACCCAATTATGCAGGGGCTTCTGGGAAAAGGCCAACCTAGAATTCTAATCCTTCTAAGATCTAAATTTGGAATCACGTCTTCATGTGGCTCATTTGAGAATACAGATGACCAAAGAGGGGCCTGGGTTGGTGTGTTTCTCCAAATTGGGGGCAGGGGGGAGAAGAGACCTGAGACCTCTGTTTCAAGCAGTCCACCTTCCAGAGACAGAGGCTTAGCAGAGGGAGTTGGTACTAAAGATGCTCAGGACCAGATACAGATTTCAGGAGCCTAGAATAAGGTCCCCAGGCCATTTCCTTGGACTTCGGTTATTTGACGTCTTAGCTCTTTCTAATGACAGTCCCCAGAGTCACCTTGTTTTAATGACACCCCTTTATCCAAGACTGTGAACTTACTTTAAAGCACACATCTCTGAGTCAGTGTGTCAGTGATCACATGCCAGCTCTGACCTATCCGGATTGCCATCCACTCCTGCTGAAACCGCCTGTTCCTCATGGTCCTCCTCTTCTCTGAGGCCAGAAGCATCCCTCTTGTCCTAATGTGCCCCCCTTTCTGGTTTCTTCTCCAGATGCAGTTAACTCCCCACTCACCTGCTGCTACTCATTCACCAGCAAGAAGATCCCAGAGAAGAGGTTGGAGAGCTACAAGAGAATCACCAGCAGCAAGTGCCCCAAAGAAGCTGTGATGTGAGTGACACCTACTAGCCTTCCCTGGTCCAAAGTTCTTCCTCAAGGGCAAGGGATGGTCCTCATGAACTTCCAGTCACTCACACATTCAGATCCAGTATCATGTGATTCCCAATGAGAAAACTGCAGCCAAGAAAGAAAGAGCAATTCCCAACAGCACTGTCTAGAGGGATGCTCTTCAGAGCACCCCAATTTCATGAGCTTGTCTTGGAAAACCTGCAGGCCACTCTGAGTCCCCCTTCCTACCTGCCTTCCTCCTTTAGCCCCACATAGTCCCTCCATACACAGCCATTGAACTTCATCTGACTGTGTCTTCTCTCTTTCCACAGTTTCATCACCAAGCTCAAGAAAGAGATCTGTGCTGACCCCAAGCAAGCCTGGGTCCAGGCATACACGAATAAACTGGACCAGAACCAAGCTAGGTCAGAAATGACAACTGTGTCTAAAATTGTGTCTACTGTAAGATTTTCAGCACCTTTGAATGCTAACTTGACCCATGGACCCACAGTTAATGCATCGACTACTTCCTTTCCCACAGCAAGCTCAAGAACCTCTGTAAGAGTGGCCAGCCCAACAGTGGACTAGTGTGACCTGAATGTGCTGCTCTGAGTAATGTTAAACTTATTTAACTTATTGATGTTTTGATAGCCCCTCCCCTGAATATTAGGATTTCTTAGATACAAGATGTGGTTCCATTGTTTTCCCTCTGAGAACCCTATTTCTACACTTTCAAATGTTATGAGAGATGCATTTTGTAAAGATGGATGGGAAAATTTTGTTTTGAGATTCCAGGGCATTGTTTAAAATATTATTATGTAAATAGATATTTCTAATTATTAAGAGAAATAAATTATTTTTGTACACAATCTGGCTTTGGGTATTTTCTTGAGGGAAATTGCAAGGCAGGGAGTGTTTAAGCTTGGAATACACTACAGGTGGGACACATATTGTGCAGGAATGGCAGAATGAATGGCCCAGTCTTTCATACTGGATGGTCTCATTTGAGTGCATAGACACTTTAAAACAGGGCCCATTCAGGCATGCTAGGACCATTGTTCCAGTCCCCAGTATCGCTTCTCGGTCACCTGCTTGACAAAAGCCCCAGTCCTTCCTGTCATCTGTTCCAATCGCTCTTTAACTAGGATGCATCACTTCTATCTCTAACTCTCCTACTTGACTCCCTAACTGGGTAGGCAACACAGGCACTGGGGGATGGAGGGGGGACTTAACCACCTTCTATAAGAAGGTTAACTTAAGGCTTCATAGAGAGAGGAAGACACGAACTTATCCTTGATAAAGGTCAGAGTTTTTCCAGAAAAGCACAGACACATCAAGGAAAAGAAAGTCAGGTAGGGGAAAACAGAGGAAGGTAGAAAGGAGGATGTTATGTACATCAAAAGGTGAAGAGAAGAACAATCAAATGGAACCATGTGTCTGTCAAGTTGTATCAAAGGGAGAAGGGAGAAAAAACAACCAGATAGGGCCACACGTATGTCACGTGATGAGAATTTTTCAAAAGAAGCCCAAATACAGGGCTTTGAATATGAAGATGCAGGCTTGGTACTGCCTCCAATCTCGTCATTTAATGGAAAAGCTGAAACTCTTTGGTTCAATGAAGAGGGATGTGTCCCCTTCAGAGGCTCTGGGAGAGCTTTGGAAAATGCACCTTGATGGCTTCCTGCAGATAGGAAGATGTGAAGACAAGTGATAGATAGACTGCGGCCCATCAATAGACAAGGACTGAAGATGGGATCCAAGGGAAAATTCTAGAGAACAGTGTGCTGGGCTGTGGGGAATGGTGTTAGGTGCAGACCTCTCCTCAACTTGTCAATGGGGCAACTTCTCACAAACCCAAAACGTTTCTTCCCATTACCACCCTGAGTCCACACCTGGGAACCTAGGCTGTCCATTCAAATGGATAGATTTTTCTCTCTCTGGATGTCCAACTAATCTGTGGCACGGGACATTAGGATACAGACAGCCTCTCTCCATGAGGGAGAGTGAGCATCTTTTGCTGGGAAATCGGTTCTCATGGTGCTCACCTTCTCCATCTGGTGGGGAGAAAGATATTGTCAAGCAAGACCCAGCAGTGCCTTTGGCAGCATGCAAGGCTGGGAAGACTTGGGCTACCAGGAAGGACACTTGAGTGGGCAGACTCGGTCACTCGGGATCAACGGAGTCTATCAATTCAGTGGGAGAGGAGAGGTGTTGCAGAGATAAACAGGGGCCGAGACTCCCTTCTGATGGAGGATCCTGTCTCCTGGTAAGTTTTCATTGCTGCAGCTCAGAGTTGGAGCATATCTGAGCCAGGCCAGACTTTCTGGCTGAAGCTGAGGGTTTCCTTCAGAGCACCGAGGGCTGCGATACATCAGACAGCAAACAATCTGTAGGTTTTGTTGTGTGGAGTTCACAGACCCTACATTCCAGGTTCAACGGTCCTCAGTGTTGATTAATGGTCAGAAAAGAAATTTCAAATCAGAGTGGATACAAAGAGGCAAAGAGGAATAAAGTGGAAATGAGTAGTTTATAGAACAAGGGGTCTCTGATGCCATGCTGACTGGCTGAAAAGGACCTGAGAGGAGGAAAGGGAAAGGGGACGGGGGCACATGCACTTACTCCCCACATAGCCCTATAGCCTGCTTCTGCCACATTTGCAAGCCCTATCTGCTCATTCTTGTGAAATGTTGGCGTGTTTTCTTTTTTCTCAAAGCAAGCAGGGGTTCCTTGGTCCTTGCACAATGGAACTGAGCACAAAGCATTGGCGTGCTTAGGCACTTAAGGAAGCCAAGTAGGATGCGTTCATTTCCCGATGCTGCCAGCATTTTCTTCCAGAATGTCTTTGTCCTTTACCATCATTCTCAGGCTTCCAGTCTCTGTTTATTGCTCAATCCCAGAACCATTTCTATGATTTATTATAGCAGCACCCTGCCCCAGGTATCACACTCTGTATTAGTCTCTGATTGCCACTAACAAATCAACATACACCCGAAGGCTTAGAACAGCCAAACACATTAGCAAACAGTTGGATTGTTAACTCTACACTGGGCCAGTCTAGCTGCAGTCCCTTAAAGGATTTACTGTTTACAACTTCTAGAAACCACTTTTGGATTCTTTCTCTGTCTCTCTCACTCTCCCCTCCTTATTCCCCCATCCCTCCTTCTGTGAGCATCTCTCTGCTTCTCTAACCACAGGTTTTGTTGTTGTCTCAGCTTTATGAGACAGAGTCTCATACTGTGGCTTTAAACCTGTTATGTAGCACAGGTTAGCCTTGAACTCACGGCAATCCTCCTGCCTCAGACTGTCCAGTTCTAGGGTGATAGGTATGCACCGCCACACCCAGCTATAATCCCATCTCTCTAACCTTCTGATCTTCCTGCTTTCATATTCAAGGTACCTTTGTGATTGTCCTGAGCACATCTTCACAGCCAAGATGATCCGTCTCAGGGTCTTCATATCAATGACATTCACAAACCCCTTTGCAAGGTCAGGTAGGATATTCACAGGCTCTAGATGTTAGTTAGTGTGCTGGTGCTCAGAAGACAGGGCTGCCCTTTAGACCGCATGCCTAGGGACCAGGCAAAGGTTTATACCCTGTAGCTGGGCACAGTATTTGAAAGTTTTATCTGTTCACTAAGAAGGTTGATGTAGGAGGGTCATCTGTCTATGTGTTACTTTCATTGATTAATAAAGA
>LOEQ01001054.1:318036-340902 GCA_001685075.1 Bramus lutescens
TATTTCGGGGTATAAGCTAGCCGTGCGGGAGCTGGGCTGGACGAAAAGCAGGGCCTGCTCCCCTTACTACTACAGAAGGTGGTCAAATAACCTTGTGGGTGTCATGTTTTGTCTGACACTGTATAGGTAAAGTATAGCAGGTGCTTTCTAAGTGGCTAGTATGTGATGCTTTATCTTGACCGTCCTTGTGTTGTGACTGAGAGATACTTAGGTCAGAGGAGCCCACTTCTGGATGTGCCCATGAAGGTGTAGAGATGACAGGAACATGGGTCAGCAACCAGCAGAAACTCACCCTAAATATGGTGGCAGCATCTAACTAGCCAGAGGTCCAGACAGAAAGGGAAGCAGGGGACGCAAACAGCATGACCAAACTCCACTCCAGGGTACTCAGGCACCACTCTCTTCGGCCTGCAGTACAGGCTCACACCGGTGGCTCTCTCTGCAGCTTGCAAGTCTTCAGCTTCAGACTGAAGCAGCGTCACTGGCCCCTGCTTTCCTGAAGTCTCCAGCTTTGTGGACTGAACAGCTCCTAGATTGCTCGCTCTCCAGCACGCAGATGCTCACGGGGGGAATTACTTAGTCAACAGTTAGGATATCAGCCTAATCAACTCTCTTTTATAATTACACACACATATATGTATGCATTCATATATACATGTACATGCGTGTGTGGATGTATAACTATATATAATATACACATGGAGAGAGCCCTAGCTAATACATTGTGCTAATACTCACGAATTCCTTCTAAAATGAAAGCACGTGGGCCAGCCAGGTGGCTCACCAAGTAAAGGCCCTTGCCCACCAGGCCTCAACATCTGAGTTCAACTCCTAGGAAGGAGAGAACCAAATTCTGCAAGTTGTTCTCTGACCTCCAAACATAAGGCACGGCACATGTGTGTGTATACACACAAGTAAATAAACAAACAAATGAGTAGAGTTTTATTTATTTATTTTTGTTTTTCAAGACAGGGTTTCTCTGTACAACAGTCCTATCTGCCCTGGGACTCTCTCTTCTGTAGACCAGGCTGGCCTTGAACTCACAGAGATCCGCTTGCCTCTGCCTTCCGAGTGCTGGAATTAAAGGCAAGTGACACCACTGCCTGGCAAGTTTAAAAATTTTTAATTTTATTTTTAATTGTGTCTGTCTGTCGTCTGTCTGCCTGCGTGTGGATTTGTGCACATGACTGTAGATGTCTGGGTTGCCTGTAGGAATTGGATCCCNGGGAGCTGTAGTCACTGTCAGTTGTAAGCCACGTGACACAGGTGCTGAATCAAACTCACGTCCTCAGCAAGAGCAGTATGTGCTCTTAACCACTGAGCCATCTCTCCAGTCACAAAATGTAAACTAAAAAAAAAAAACCCTTAAGTATAAAACTTTCCAAAAAAAGATTCTGATGTGAGGTGATGAAATGGAAGAAACTCTCCTTCCCATCAGTAGGTTTCAGGGGTTTCCAGGAAGACCTTGGTGGCACACTGGGTCTAGGGTATATGCTTCTTGGTCCTATTAGGTAGGTTACTGGATTCTCAGCAAGTGCTGTAACCTCTGGCATGGGTTTTTGTGGTGGCCTTTGTTCTGAGCTTGGCCAACTTCCAATTAGGAGTGAAAAGGAATAAGAATTTAGGAAAAACAAGTCAGGATCTTGTAGAATTAGATGGCACAGCTGGAGCCCCCAATCAAACACTGACACGGACTTTCAAAGTTTGTTGGGGTTTTTTTTTAGATCATAACCAATGCAGAAAAACCATATACATTTATGAGCCATTGTTATTTTCTAAAGAAAAATCATCATCATCATCATCATCACCGTCATCACTGTGTGTGTGTGCTGTGCGTACACACAGCACATGTGAGCCACAGAGCATATGTGGAGGTCAGAGGACAACTTTTGAGAGCTGGTTATCTCCTTCTACCTAGGTGAGGAAGCATCTCTCTTGTTTCTGTCAGTGCGGTATCTACTCTATGCTAGATTACGTATGAGTTTCTGGGTGATTCTCCTGTCTTCACTTTCCATCTCACCGTTGGAGTGCCCAGATTATAAATGAGTGCCACCATATCTTATTTTTTATATGGTTCTGAGGATAGACCCTCAGGATTTCCAAGATGTAAAACAAATACTTTTACCCACTGAGCCCTCACTCCAGCCTCTCATGCAACATTTTAGAACATGTATATATTGGATAATGTTCAAATGCACAACACACACACATTGAAACAATTGTCATCTTTACATTGAAAGCACTCAGAATCCTTTCTTCTGGCCTTTTAAATATGCACAGAATTGATTAATTACAAATTAATAGCATATAATACAGCAAGCAGAACTCCTTTCTTCAAACTTTCTGTAATGGTGTCTGCTAGTTGACTTTATGCCACCCTCCCATCCTCCTGCCCCACCCAGTCTTTAGAAACCACCAGTCTACTTTCAGCTTTCATGAGGTCAACTTTCATGGCTCTCACATGAGGAAGATCACATGTGACTGGCTTTCCTGTGTCTGGCTTATTTCATGTAACATGATGACATCCGGTTTCAGCCATTTTGTCAAAAGTGACAGGGCCTGATCCTTTGGTGGCTATTATTCTACTCTATACTATTACCATATCATCTTCATCTACTTATCAACTAGCACTAAGCTGCTTTGGTCTCTTGGCTGCTGCGGACAGTGCTGTGATAAGCATGGAGCACAGGTGTCTCCTGACATACTGACTCCTGTTCCTTTGTCAGCATACCCAGGAGAAGAATTGCCAGATCATATGCTAATTGTAGCCTTTGATATTTTGAGGAGCTGCCACACTTTTCCTGACAATGACTGCACTAGTTTGCATTTCTGCTAACAGTTTCAAGGGACCCCTTTTCTCCACAACCTTGCTAGCACCATTTATTTTAGATTTTTTTGGCAATTGCCCTTCTGACTGGAGGGAAGTGGTGTCTCATTGTGGTTTTGATTTGCATTTCCCTGATGTCTTTGTTTCTTTTTGTGTTGCTGTGACAAATACTCTGAAATACTCTGACAAGGCAACTTAGGGCAGGAAAGGTTTCTCCTTGGTTTCATCAGGGCAGGGAAGGCAAGGCGACAAGAACTTGAAGCAGCTGATCATGTCCCATCCCAAACAGGAAAGCAGAAAGGGGAGCATGGCCGATGCTCAGCTCTATCTCTCCACTCATACAATCCAAGGACCTAGCCAGGGAATGGGGCCTCTCAGAGTGGCAAGTCTTTCCACTCCAATTAGCCTGACAAGGTCAAGATAATTCCCGAAGGCACTCCCAGAGGCCCTCCGCCCCAGTAGCTCTGGATTCTGTTAGGCTGACATTGACACTAACTGTCATACTTCATGATCAGTAAAGTTGAGGTATCTTTTATTTATCTGTGCCTTTATTTGGGAGGTGACTTTTTTGATAGACTGTTTACGCATGTGGTGGCAGCACACCACCACAAATGAAATGGAGTCTCCTATTATTGACTCCCATTCTAGGGGTTAATTTGTTAATTCTGCTGATTGCTTCCTTTCCTAATCTTTATGTTTGATTAAAAAAAAACATGGTTGGCTCATTCTTGCCTTTATTTCCTATGCCTTGAGGTCTTATCCATAATCTCTGTGCCTAGTCCCACATCATGAAGCATCTCCTGTATGATTCCTTCTAGTCCCTTCATGCTTCAGGTCTCACATTTTATACCTTTAACCCGTTTGAGTTGATTTTCATGTACTGTGAGAGCTGGGGCTTCTTTTTATCTTTCTGGATGTGGATTTCTGCCTTTCCCAGCAGCATTTGTTGAAGACTACCTTTTCTTGAGTGCATGCCCTCCACAGTTCTACTGAAAACCATATGGCGTAAAGGCACGGGGATGAAATTTTTTTTAAAGGTTTTGAACAATAAAGGCTTCGGATGAAGTGGTTTAAAGAAGGGAGTTGGTTAGAAACTGGAGTTTTCATTCAAGCCTATCAACTTTGACTTAAAAGAGTTGTGGAGCAGATGTGGATGAAGTAAGGAAACCAGCCGGAAAGGCACGGCAGGAGAGAGGAAGAGACATGACACACCTGTACCAGTAACTCAGAATAGCAAGTTGTTTTTTTCCAGAAGGAATCATATGGCCAAGATAATCAGAAGCCCAAATATAACCGAAAGCTATATTAGATACAGGGTTTAGGAAATTCTTTCTCTTTTGGCTAACATTTTATTACTCTACTTTCCTCTGAGATTTGAAAAAACTAACAGAACTGTCATTTTTTTGAGTGCATTTTTAAATCTAACCAAATGTTTAGTGCCTGTTTCTGGACTTGGGGATCCTAAGGATGTTGGTCAAAGGAGGAAATGAGAATCCCTTGACTTGGTCATCCGTTTCCTTCCTCATTCTACAGTAACTATTTCCTTTCCTAGGATCTGAGCTGATAAGAGTACCCAGAATTCACAGTACAGCCTTCTATCTGGACAGAATCACTACCTCATTTCCCATTATTGATATTAAATGGAAATAGAACAGCCTCAAATCACACCCTCCTGGGTTCCATTCCAAATGAAGAGCCCTCCCTATTTGCTGCCTATAAAAGAGGAGGTAGAACTGCCAGAAGACCAGAAGCCAGGCCAGCTCAGAACCTGCCAGCTCTTACTGAAGCCAGCTCTCCCGTTCTCCGCCATGCAAGTCTCTGCAGTGCTTCTGTGCCTGCTGCTCACCGTGGTTGCCTTCAGCATCCACATACAGGCTCAGCCAGGTAAGAATGGCCTTGTCTCCTTTCCTCCTGGGGCATGCTGCCCCTTCTCTGGGTTTTCACAGACCATTACAGAATGAGGGTTACTCATAGTTTCATCTTCCTGGTTTGCCAAAAGAAGGCAATAGAAAGAGGGACATGAGGCCAGTCCAGGGTCAGAGGCAGGCCTTGAATCTGATCCCTCCAAGACGCATTAGTAGAAACAAGATAGTTCCTGCACCAGATACTTCTCTAGTAATGGGGCTCTGGGTCATCAAAGAGGGGTCTGGGTGTGGGGTGTGTTCTCAAGTAGAAGAGGGAAGGGGAAGAGCGCCAGGGTCTAGTGAGTGCTTCAGTCAGCCCAGCTTCCAGTGACAGTGGTTCTGTCAAGATGCTCACAACGAGACACAAAGTTTTCTGATCCAAAAGGGGGACTCTAACTAGTGTTGTCTTACTCTAACGAGATGGGTCATTATCTACCTAGTGACACCCGGAGTTGTCTTCAGCTCTTCTTGCACCTGTTGACTGGCATATAACCCATAGAAGGGAGAAAAAATTGAGGGACATTCTAAAGAGGAGAGGTGTTATATTAGGGGTGGGCAACTTCTCCTTTGGTCTTTTCTTACCTCTCTGACTGCTTCCTACCGTCCCATCAATCGTAAACAAGAAACCCAGAATCCTCCACGAAGAACCTTTTCTTGTTCTTTCATTGTAGATGGAATCAATTCACCCACATGCTGCTATGTCAAGAAACCAAAGATTCCCATGAAGAATCTGGAGAGCTACAAAAAGATCACCAGTAGCCACTGTCCCTGGGAAGCTGTTATGTGAGTATGCACCCCACGCCTTCGTCCCTCAGGGCTAGGTCATTCCCAGAGGCAGTGGATAGGGCTAAACACGCTTTCAATGGGGAAACTGAAGCTTGCCACTCTCTTCAGAGCCACCACTTCAAAACCTCCCTCGCCAGCCAGGAGCCAGGGAGAGGAAGGGGTTTGCCTTTGGCCAGTGAGGACCACATCTTTTCATTAAGCCCTTCCTTTGTCTTATCTTCTTCCTCCTCCATCCCTGGGCTAAGGTCATCAATTTGGGATAATGCACCAGGCAGGTACTCACAGGATAAGTCACATTCTCTCTAACAGAGCACTCTTCCCACAGCTTCAAGACCAAGAGGGGTATGGAGCTCTGTACTGACGCCCAACACCAGTGGGTCCAGGATGCCATGAAGTATTTGGACAAGAAAACCCAAACTCCAAAGCCTTGACATCTCCCGCCTGAACAGAAACCCAGGAGACAAGAAACAAGAAATCTGCCCCCCTTGTCTTTTCTGAGAACTGTGATGAGATGGATAGATTCTGTTTCTAAGGGATAGTTGCTGTCTGTCGGAATGTGAAACAGCCACACTTAAGGGATTATCTCTAAGTTATGAATATTTTTATTTAATTTGCCATGTACTTTGGTGTGATTTGAATATAGACACCTCCTGTCACTTTAATGTTGTATTACCGTTTACTTTGCTCCAGTATTGTGAACAGGCTTTGTAAGAATCAATGAAAAGATTGTATTTTAAAGCATTTAGGATAAAATCATGGCGTTATGATACTGTGGAATTTTTATATGTATGACTATTGAATTTTCATATAAAATATATTTTTGCATAAATATTATCTTTGATGCTTTTTTTAAAGGAACAAAACAAAGTTGGAGGGATGACAGGGTGGCAAGGAGCAGGGCATAGGTGCAGAGGGGTCATAGATGAGCAGGGCATGGGTGCATAGGGAGGGGGCTGTAGATGAGCAGGGCATGGGTGCATAGGGAGGGGGCTCATAGAGGAAAGGGCATGGGTGCAGAGGGAGGGGGCTGTAGACGAGCAGGGCATGGGTGCATAGGGAGGGGGCTGTAGATAAGCAGGACATGGGTGCAGAGGGTGCTGTAGATGAGCAGGACATGGGTGCAGAGGGGGCTGTAGATGAGCAGGGCATGGGTGCATAGGGAGGGGGCTCATAGAGGAAAGGGCATGGATGCAGAGGGAGGGGATCGTAGATGGTAACTCTTGGGTCATTTGCTCTAGGCTGAGCTTAGATAGGAAAGCCAGACAGGTTGGGGCCAGACAAAGCCAGGTCCAGTTTTGCCTCTGACAGCTGACATCAGCCTAACCACTTTGCCAGATAACTTTTTACGTCCCAAAGCTGTGGCTTTTCATGCAGTCACTTACTGTACCAGACTCCTATTTGTCTGGTCTCCTCACAGTCTCCCAATCCCTCCAGTCCAGAATATTAAAGACATCTCCTACTTTGAAAATGGAGATACTGAGCCAGCATGACCTTGCAAATTCCTTTCCACATCTGGGAGCCATGGGTCTTCAAACAGTTCTTTCCCTTCCAGTCAGAAGGGACATGGAAAGTAAAGGCTGAACACCTAGTACAAGATCCTGACAGACCCCTGCACCTTCCAGCTGAGCCTCCATTAAAGCCCCAGGTAGAAAGAGATGTGTCAAGAGAGCGCCCACACCTTCGTGGCAGGCAGCCAATGCGCTGGTGACCATGCTCCAAGACTTTAACCAGATCTAACTGAGCTTTCTGCCTCTCCTGCACAGCCACAAGCTGTGCTTGACATCCTAAAAGAGCCACCAGGAGGCAGACTAACCTCACCTAAAGTATCATCTTCGAGTTCTTTTATAACCATGACAGTGGAGTCAGAAAGGAAGGAATGCATGTTACACCACAGACATAGGCAACAAGCCCCGTGGTTCAGGTCAATGCTACGCAGAGCATCAGCGAATGCACAGAGGGGAGGGGCTCCGGGTGCTAAGGCCAAAGGAAGCAGCGCACATGACCTGTGCCAAACCTCCTTTTCCTCTTCCTTTTTCTTCTTTCTCTTCTTTTGTTTCTTTCTTACTTGATTGTTTGTTCCCTTGCCTTTTTTCTTTCTGTTTTTTTCCCATCGAGTGACGTGTAACCCAGATTGACCTAAAACTCAATATGTAGCAAAGAATGATCTTGAATTCTGATCCTCCCACCTCTACTTCCAGAGTGTGGGATCACAGGTGTGTGCCCCTACAGACAGTTTTTGAAGTGCTGGGGATCAAATCCAAGGTTTCGTGCTTGCCAAGAGAGCACTGTAGCCACCTAGCGAGATACACCACCAGCCTAGCTCCGTACATGCCAGGCAAGCAGCCTACCTAGTGAGATACACCACCAGGCTAGCTCTTCATTTTAAGGAATTAAAAATAAATCTTGTTTGTCTTCATCTGTGCCCAGGGTCCCTTGTCTTCTTTAGGTATGAGTAATTAGAGAGAAATCCCAAACTATGACCAGAAAGAAGGTGATCCAAAGCTGGGCATTGGGGTCAATGTAATACAAAGATTAGATGGGTTATAACCACCAATGTACCTAGTAGTCTTGGGTGGTTACTAACCTGACAGGTCTCTGAAAGTGAGAGTATACAGTAACTCCACAGCCCTCACGCTGGCACCAGCATCACTTAGACACTCAAAATAAAAACATTACGAACATAATCCACAGATATGTAATAATCACAGATAATCACAGATGCTCAAGTGCCACCATCAAAGATGCTAAGTGGTGGGTGAGGGAGGATGTCCCTATTGCCTTCTAAAGAGTTCTCCTACAGATCTGGGGATTATTGATGTGATACATTTGAAGGTCCCTTATATTCTTTCTTTTTATATTACAGGACTTCTCCTGTCATCTCTGGCTTATACACGAATGGTGTCATTTGCCTAAAAATTCTCCCCTCTTGTCCTAAAGTGGCAGAGACTACTACATCCATGGGTCCTTCCTTAGTCTCTAGCACAAATTGGTGGCCATGCATCAAAATGCCAACTAATTGGGATTGAAATGATATTCAGTACTTCAGTCCCTACAGAGCACCTACACTTCTAGTCTTGTAACCCTAAGATCAAGATATCACATGGGGTGAATTTCAAAGTGGAAGAAATACAGACCTCTAAGTTATTGGTTATTGCTTAGGAGAGCCACACACTCTATTTCAAACTGTGACATGAGAGAAACTGAGTATTTGCTGTGTTGAGACTATGATTAACAAATAGACACCTGTCATGATCACATGCCACCATTAAAAACCCAAAACAGTGGATCATGTTAATGAACAATTATAATCCAGCATTTAGGAGGCTGATGCAGGAGAACTGCTCTAAGTTCATGGCCAGTTAGGCTACACAGTGAGTTCAAGAACAGCATTGGGATACATGGCAAAAGTCTGCTCCTTTCCCACAAAGCAAATAAATTAAATAAAAATCTGTAACAAACAGAATTCAGCAGACTGATGGCAACAGGTGGAACAAGCTGATGCCTCAGGTTGGAAAGATGGAGGCCAATGTTCCAAAGTTCCAAGGCTATCAGGGCCTGTACACAGCAATCTTAGCTCCAAAGGGAAACTTTGCAAAACACATGTGGATAGTGTGCTGATTGCTTCTGTCTGCATCTGTCAAAGTATTATTATAAGGAAAACAGTTTAGGAAAGGACTGGCTGTCATTGAGCCTCATGAAAGAGAACGATTCCACAAATTCAAAAATTCAAGATTAATACTACAAGAAATGCAATCTGTGTGTAGGCACCCCCCCTCCTTTAATTTGACTCATGGAAAAGCTGCCTCATTGGATGAAGTGACAGGGTGAAAATCAGATACAAACTATAGCTTTGTTATGCAAGCCTTGAGTCTCACTCAGAAGTGGGAAATGAGACACACATTTAGGAATTGGCAAAGCACCGAAAGGAGAAACCTCCAAAGTTGGTGACAAAAGTCCTAGCAAATTAGTAATGAAACCATGAGTGATGCCAGACCCACTAAAAGCTACGGCCAGTTCAAAAGGAGCACAGTCCCCAAGACTGCAGATCAGCCCCAGGATAAATAGTATTCATCTGAAGGGCTTGTGAAGGAATGACAACCCATGGAGTGAGGGACCAAATCATGTAAGCCGCTTTCAGACCTGGCTCCTGCAAACACCCCATACTTCAAGTTTCCCTTCATATCAGGGTGACCTAAGGGTAATGAGACTCAGCGAATACACTGTGCCTCGTCTTCCTCTGCAAATCGAGATGTTCAGAATAGGAATAGCTCTCGCTAACATCAGCACCACACTCAGACACGTAAATGAAAACACCTGCAACAAAGATTCCAACAGGGAGTGCCGGGCAGGGCAGCTGACCCTTGCCAGAATGAAGATATATGAATTGAGAATTTATTTTTTTTTTAAAACTGAAACACTGGGACTTGACAAGGATAGTGTGGGCTGATTCTTTAGGGGCTTGAGTACAAAGTTGGAAGGCTATTTTCAACACCCTATTCAGCAGCTGCCAAGGGCAAAGAAAGAAAATGAAGGATCTCACCAGGGCAACTGGAAGTTGAGATTAAAAATACAGAAGAGCATTCTCAGAGGGAAGAGCCAACCTTGAAGGCTGTAGGGTTGCTGCTGAGCCCTGCCAATCACAGAGCTGGATACACTATGCTTTCCTTCTGAAACCTGACACGCTGTGTAGAGATGACCTGACATTATGGCACACAGGGCACTGGACAAGGTGTATAAAAATCCTTATCGGACAGACAAGATCAGCTGTCACCAAGGGACCCTGGACACTTAAGATGATTCTGTGTCACCATAAGAACTGAGCCATCTCTCTTAGAGATGGGTTAATTGTGGAGACGGTTGATATTCATTGTCAGCTTCACAGGGTCTAGAACCAGCTAAGAAACAAACTTCTGTGCGTATCTGCGAGGGAACTGCTAGATTAGGTTAACGGAGACAGGAGGTAAGCCCTAATTGTGGGCAGTTTTCCTCCATGGGTTCGGGTTCTGGACTGAATAAAAGGAAGAAAGTGAACTGAGTACCTGTGTTCATCTCTCCACTTGCTGATCACAGATACAGCATGAGCAACTCTGCCTCATGTTCCTTCCACCATGGCTTGACTGCCATGAGGGATTGAACCCTCCCACTGTGATCCAAATAAACCCATATTTCTTCTCTTGTTTTTATTGAGTGCTTTGTCTCATCAGTGAGGAAAACTTGCCTCTCCAGCTTTGTTCTGTCTATGGGATGTGAGGGAAGGACAGAGTGATAGCACTGAAAGGTACTCCTTAACAGACAGACACTCTTGCACTCCTCTGAATTCCTTAGTCTAGAGACACACCAGAGTCACAGGAGGAGTCAAGGTCAGTGGCACACTGGGAAGTGATGCAAGCTGTTTCCAGGTCTGGTTCTGTAAACTATGTCTCAGTAAATGTAGAGGCTATCGGTTCCAGATGATTGCTGTGGTTTTCATGCACTCCAAATCTCTGAAGCACTATTTTGCAAACAGTAAGTTGATTGAGCATCATCTGGTGGTGATGCAACCACAAGCAGATGTTGTTGAGATCAGGCAGAAATTTGTACTATGGCTATTGAAGGGCTGGCCAGTATTACTGTGACCAACGGATCCAGGGATCTAGTTACTGTGCACCTCAGTGTCCCACCTTTGTACAAGAGGAGATTTGAGAGCCTCAAAGAGATAGGTGAAATCAGGAAGCAATGGGAGCATTTCAAATCAGAACATTTGGGACTACGGAGATGGTTAAGTGGTTAAGATCCCTTGTTGTGCAATCCTGAGAACAAGGTTTGGATCCCAACACCAGAATAGCAAGTCATGCATCCCCCTCATCAGCTTCAAGATGGGGGGAAGACAGGAGGATTGTTGGGACATCGCAGCAGAGAAAACATGGACCTCATGTTCAATGAGAGACTCTGCCTTGATGAAATAAGTAGAGTGAGAAAGACATCTGATATCATCCCCTGACTTTTGTATTTCCACCAGTGCACACAGCACACTCGTACAAACACACACACACACACACACACAAATAAATACATAAATAACCTGTTTTTAAAGAAAGAAGTTTATGTTTCAGTGAAGACAACCCTGTGAAATGGCCGCCCTTTCATAAATGGTTTCACAGAAGAGGAAGATAATTTGGTTTCTCCAAGTCCCTATTTTCCTCTTTTAAAAGTGATCTTAATTAAAAAACATGCTGCCTGTGTTGGTTTAGATTTTACATGTTAATGTGGTAATAACTTTGTATTCCCTAGAAACAATGTTAGACTTTATGCTAACATTGTTATTGGGCTCATTTTTCTTAAAAAAAAATAAAACTTTATGCATGGCTTTGGAAACTCTTGAGAACAGAGGTCCTTCTTTGGTCTGTTTTGTACAAGGTTAAACCAAATGGCCTGTTGCTGTAATACACACCATGACCAAAGAAATACTTAAGGAAGGAAACGTTTACATAGGCTTATACTTCCAGGTCACAACCCGTCGTTGAGGGAAGTCTCACCAGAAACTCAAGCAGGAACTGAAACAGAAATCATGGAGGAGTGCTGATTACTGATTCCCTCTACTGCTCTTATACAGCCCAGGACCCCTTATACAGGGAGACACCACCCACAGTGGGTGGAGCTCTCCTATGTCAATCGTCACTCCAGACAATTTCTCAAAGACATGACCACAGGCCAATGCTACAAAGATAGTTTTTCAGTTAGGATTCCCTCTTCCCAGGTGGCTCTAGGTGTTAGAGCCACCTAGAGCCACCCTAAAGTGTATAGGAGAGTATTTGAGTTTTCATCTCTGGTCCCAAGCCCCAGCTCTCAATTCTCTCTCTCTCTCTCTCTCTCTCTCTCTCTCTGTGTCTTTCTCTCTCTCCCTCCCTTCCTCCCTCCCTCCCTCTCTCTTCCTCTCCTCTCCTCTCCCGCTTCTTTTAAAGAAAGGGTTGAGATAAAATATGTTCTGTTACTTTCAAAAGTCTTATGGGATTAACTATGACCTTGCATTCTTTTGTTTGTTGGGGACTGAATCTAGGCCCTGTGTGAGCTAGGCACACTTTCTACTACTGAGCTGAAATCCACCTTGTGACTTGGATACAGTAAACACAATCTGGCGCTGAGAAAAATCAAAGCCAAGAGGCCCAATTCTAGGGCTCCTTCCCTGCTCTTATCAGCATTCCTCAGAAAAACACTGAAGAATCTCAGATTGTGTTTTCCTACTGGGGACTGCCTGTCCTTCTCCAACCAAACCCCACTGCCCCACTTCACCAGACACAGAATCACGTCACAGGTGAGTGGGGTGTCCTTTCCTGGTGGCTGCTGGGAAGGAGAGGAAGGCCAGAGGAGCTCCACTTCTTACCCCTCTCACTTGACAGGAACAGCTAGGCAGTTGGATGGAACATCTGCTGGGCGGGATGTCTCAGTATTTATTTTATTTATCCCATTGAGGTTTCTGGACTGCTATCAAAATACAGAGCTCAATGAGGAAAGTAGAAAAATAAGTCACGCTGTACTCCCAACTGAACAAGATAACTATTCCTGCTAAATGTGTATAATCATTTAATGACATCATCCAGGCCCCTCTGAGGTCAGGAATGTTATAAATATCTTACATTGACACAATTTCTGGAACACCAGGCCTCCCCCATGTGCAAACCAGGAATTTCTAAAGTAATCTCTAGGGTATCCTGTCTTCCTTGGAAGGAGTGGGAAATCTGAGAGGCAAACGAAGAAGCCTGTGTAGACATAGTCTATTTCTAGCACCCCTTGGTCCACAAAATCCACTTTCTAGTGATAAATACTTAACAGCCTGGAGCTGAGAACCTGCAGAGAGATGGCCATTCTTTCAAGAACTTTCTATTTTTTCTTTTTTTAATTAATTTTTTCATTTCTTTTACACACCAACCAGTTTCACCTTCCTCCTCTTTTCCTGTTCCCTGACCCCTCCTCCCATCTACCCCCCCATCTGCTTCTCCTCCATGCAGAAAGGGGAAGACCTTCCATGGGAGTCAACAAAGCATGTCATACCATGTTGAGGCAGGACCAAGCTTTTCCCCTTGCATCACGGCTGAGCAAGGCATCCCTGCATGGGGAATAGGTTCTAAAAAGTCACTTCATGCATCAGGAACAGGTTCTGATCCCAATGCTAAGGGCCCACACACAGAGACCAAGCTATACAACTGCCATCCACATGCAGAGGGCCTAGTTTGGTCCCATGTAGTATCCCTAGCTGTTGGTCCAGTCAGTGAGCTCCCATTAGCTCAGGTCCGCTGTCTTGGTGGGTTTCCCCATCATGATCTTGAGACTCCCCCTTTTTCATACAATCCCTCCTCCCTCAACTGGACTCCTGGAGGGTAGATAAGCTGCCCATAGCATGAAGCTTATCAGTAACAGAGCCATGGCATTTCAGGCATCCTGCATCCACTGCCCCACTATGCTAGGTCACCTAGAACTGAGCAGCAAGAAACAAGAAAGATCAAGTGTGTTGTCTTCTATTTGGACCCCTTTCAAGTCATTGCTGATTAACTGCAGATGCTGCTTGTAGGCCAGCCAGCAAGAGCACTGCAGTTCAGTACTTAGAACCAACATCGCTAGTTGACCAGAGTACTGCCTTTTTCTATCCCAAGTTCTTCTTAACATGTCTTTCCATGTCACCTTTGGAGATCAGTCAGTTTGATGTAGGACTGCCACAGAAAAACCAGGAACCATCCATGTGGTGTCCCTGTACTAACTTTCAACACGGTCATTTGCGGCAGCTTCCACATTTAAGGCATTGCCTCTCCTCACAGCCTCTCCTACATGGGAGCCTAGGGTTTTGCATAGATGAATGTAAGCGGTTCTTGGGTTCCTTATCTGTGGTGTATTGAGGCCATTAAACACATTGTCTGTGATGCGTTCAGGGGATAAAGATAAACTAGAAGTCTGTCTTTCTCTGTGTCCCTTGGGTTCTTATGGTGTGAAGATACCAGTCACTTGTTCCGTTACACACAGACCAGCTCCAGAACAATATATTTGATATACAGGAGTTCGTCTTGATTTGATTTAGTAAAGGACTTTAGCAGCTAAGCAGGGTTTTAGAATGTTGAAGAAACCAAGGTCAAGGGTGGGAGTAGGGGGTGGATATAATCAAAAGCCGATGTATACATGTATAAAATTATCAAAGGAAAAAGAAAGTGCTTTATTATAAAAGGGCTTTCTTTTGATTTGCTACCGTGGTTGTTTGAATAAGAAGACCCCTGTAGACTCATATACAAGAATACTTAGTCATCAGGGAGTAGCACAATTTGAGGATTAGGAGATACAGCCTGGATGGGGTAGGTGTGGAGGAGGTGTGCTGCTGGGGATGGCCTTTGAGGTTTCAAAAGTCAAGCCAGGTTCAGTGTCTCTCTCTTCTGAGGCCTGCAGGTCTAGATGTAGAACTCTCATCCACCTTTCCAGCACCATGTCTGTTTGCATGCCACCATGCTTTTCACCATGGCAATAATGGCCTAAACCTCTGAAACTGTAAAGCCAGCCCCAATTAAACGTCTTATTTTATAAGAGATGCCATGGTGATAATGTCTCTTCATGCAATAGGACACTGACTAATACAGTAACCAAAAGAAACTTTTTTCATAAGAAGGTATCATTAAATTAAAATTTTATGCTAATCTGAAATGTGTTTGTTTTTCTTTCAAGCTTTTTCTATAGAAATTCTGTCCATTTTTTCATTTATGAATGATATATGATTCTTGATAATCATAAAAACTTGTTAAATTTTATTTCAAATGTTTTTCTCTTACTTCCAATAGAATGCCTAACTCTTGTTTCTTATTGTCAATTATTCTAGTTTAACTGTTTGAGTCACCTGTCAACTTTTTTGTTGCTCACAGTGAACTCTAAATGTGAAATGGAATAAATGTCATGATGGTTTTTGCAGCTAATAGCTATGTTTTTTATATTC
Organism: Bramus lutescens; assembly: GCA_001685075.1. NCBI lineage: Eukaryota > Metazoa > Chordata > Mammalia > Rodentia > Cricetidae > Bramus > Bramus lutescens. The sequence goes on from LOEQ01001054.1 coordinate 333,497, forward strand.
TCAGAGGCCTTTGGACAGCAAAGACTTACTACTTATCTATTAGAAGAGGTCCTTGGAATGATTATATTCCACTGATGTTCTTATTGGTGATAACACAGGAAGTGGCACACTGAAGAAGTGATGGTCATTGCCCATATTAAATTTGTATACAATGTTCTGAAATTGCACTTTTGTGTGAGGTGCCTAGAGAGTCTTGCTTTGTTTTTCCGATGCTTCTGTTTACTGAGTATTGGAGGTGCTTTACTTGAGGACACTAGACAATCATAGCAGATTGTTATCAGTTGGCATTTTGGTTTTAAATATTTAAGACATTTACTTAGTCCTGTCCTTTTCCTTTATTTTAATCTGCCATCTTCTAGATAGGCCATTTTCAATTCGGTATGACTGTCAAATTCACTTAAGATATTTTTTTTATTGAAATAAAGAGTTTAGCTTAGGGGTCCTGCTTTTATGGGGCAGAAGTCAAGGCCAGTAGGCATTAATTTATTTTTTTTTGTTAGAAAGTTCCTTATCAATGGTGGCCTCTGTCTGTATCAGGAGTTTCAGGTTCTTGGAGCACTGTACTCATGGTGAAGAAAAGCAAAGCAGCAAGAGGTTTTGTTCAAAAACACAAAGTGAAAAAGGCACAGAGTAGATTCAGCGCAGAAGCCAGCAGTGGGCACTCAGGGAGACTGCTCTTCCAGAGTCTCCAGTTATCACACTTCCCAGGTTTCCTTCTGAGGGTCCAGCAGGTGGAGATGGATGATAGCGCAGGAGTGCTCGGTAATTTTCTGTTTTGATTGGCAGCTTGGGCTATGTAAGCCTTCGCTTGCTGCACATAGTCCTTCCCCCTTATGCATCTAATGTTCGTCATATGTGCACCCATTCATGCATGGGATGGTAGAGAGTTTTCTCTGAAAGTTCATTCTGGGAACAGCCTTACCCATCCAAGCCAGATATACTCCTGTTCCTGGTTCCAGATTGGGTACTAGAATGTATTTGAATAGTTGCTAATCATGGAAAGGGGGGTATTAAGGAAATGGCAGGGATTATCAGGGTAGAGGAACCAGTTGCTTTCTTTGGAAGATGTGTACATAGCTTGGTATAGGTGGTGGTACTGAGTTGCTAACCACTTTGTGGGTGTGGGTCTCTCTCTCTCTCTCTCTCTCTCTCTCTCTCTCTCTCTCTGTGTTTGTGTGTGTGTGTGTGTGTGTGTGTGTGTGTGTAGCTCAAGCCAAGTGTGAACCTAGTTTTCTAAGCTGTCCCTACACTTGCTGCTTCCCATGATACTATGGTTCTGGGCGCTGAGATTATATGGTCCCTGGATTACATAACAAGACCAAGCAAGATTATAATGCCTTGTTCTCTGAGCCACAGACGTGCAGCAATGTTCAGAGTTATATCGCTAAACTCTTTCTGCACCTGAGTGGGCACATTGTGGGGACCTTCTGTGCCTCCAAAATCCTACAGGCCACCAGGTAAGCACAGAGACCAAGGAGGATTCTTTAAAATCCACTGGTTTCTCCACGCCATTCCCTGACTTCTTTCTCATACTGCATGGTGATAAATTACATTTCATAATCTCTTCCTTTTTCAGTCCTATCCCCAGGCAGATGCCAAGTCCCACCCATGGGTTTGTGTTTCTTCTGTCTTGCTATCTGTCCAGGAGCTGGCTTGTGTTCTGCTTCTCAAGACCCCTCCTTCATGACCTTGTGCAGACAACGTCTTCTCTGGAAGCTTCCACCCACTCTGCTCCCTATAAAGGTAGACAGAATAGCCAGCAGAGCAGAGAGACAGAGGGGCAGAGAGGCTGAGATCAACACAGAAACGTCCAACTGTCTCCCTCCACCATGCAGATCTCCACAGGGCTTCTGTGCCTGCTGCTTGTGGTCACTGCCTTCACCTCCCAGGTTTTGGCTCACCCAGGTAAGTCCCCTCCTTCCTTTGAGGGATGCCAGCCATTTCTCAATCCAGATGACAGGACTTTTCAGAGACTCTCTGCTAACTCTGCCATTTAAAGATGGGACAAGGAACCCTTACCAGTCAAGAAGCCAGGACTGACATTGGTCTACATTCCCCACCACCCCCTCTCTTTCTCTCTCTCCCCAAAAGGATCACTGAGGCAGCTGTCAAGTGCATCCACAGACAGCCCCTCCCCGTGTCTGGGTACATGGCACAGTGAGCATTTGAGTAGTGGTGACCCGGAAGTATTTTGAGGGGAAGAGTTTTTGGAGGTTTCTAAGATAACAACAGTGGCAAAAACAGGGAGGGGGTCCTGAAACACAAGCTCACCTTGACTCTGTTTAGGAAGTCCCTTTAAGGGGGTTCCCAACAGTTTTATTCCCTCAGATGAGGCTTCCAAACCAAAGAGAGGGTAGTAAGAGAAAGCACACTGCTAAATTGCGGGCTCATAACACTCACATGAAACTGATTTGGAAGCAGGAATAGGGAGTTCCCCTTTTGTGTTTTCTTCCATGGATGAGCTTCCCACGGCTGAGCATCTGGCTTCCCTTTCCCATGACAAGCACTTTCATATCAGGGGATAAGTGATAATAACCTCTGTTGGCAATAGTTCACCTTTTAGCAGTTCTTAAGGGAATAATATTTTCACTCTTGGGTGTCTGTCTGTTTCCTCCTCCCTGTTGTAGAGTTTGGGGGTGGGGGGGCTAGTCCATCTCCAAGCAAAGAGATCTTGAAGAACATTGGAGGGGGAGCAAGTCCACTTTCAGAGACAGCTTCTAGAGTGCTCAAACAGCACATAACAATTTAGCAACATAATATACAATGTATTCAGCCCTTAAATTGCCTGCGTGTTGCTATATGGCACTGCCATATTTGTTATTTGGGGACAAAAAAGGTGGATTGATTTAATACATTGTAAGACAAATGTGCGGTAATATTCTGGGTGACCCAGCAGTCCTCAGTAGAAGGAAGTGAGCATGGTGGTCAAGCAATGTTAATTTGTGACACAATAACATCTATATAATTTGAATTCAATTCTTATTTATAGAAATGAAATTTCAAGGTAACTAGATGAAAGGGACAGTTTAAAAGAATGTAACCATGTGATTTTATCTTTTTATTAAATGGGTAAATTTTTAAAAATTAAATACAGATTTTAAGTGATAAGACAATTTTTAAAAAAGCTTAAATCCAAATCACACGATGTATGAGTGAATTGTGCAAGGTGCGTGGAGGATGGAATTTAACAATACTGTGGATCTGATACCAGGAAGTTATTAAAATTTCTACAATCTGCTTGTGGCAACATTACAAAAATTGATTTGAAAGCCAAAAATGCAAGGTAGTTACTTGTGTCTTTGCTAACTTTATTAGATTGGTTCATACTTGGGAAAATCATGTTTTGGCAAAATCAGGATTTATTTAAAATTTCCTTTGTCTAAACTGTATTGAATGTTACACCAAAGTTAACAATATAAGAACAGTAAGGCTTTGCTCCCAGGTGTCCAGCAACTACAACTTGGAGACCTGCATCAGCGCAGAGCAGAGGAAACTAGGGCCAGTATTTTAGCCTTTGACCTCCAGGGACAGTCAGAACCTGGATGTGGGGGCCCCTCCAAATCAGCAGTCCTTTTGATTGGAGAGGCCACAGAATCTCCAGAGACTGGGCTCTAAGCAGTGCATACCCCGCCAGAGGGCGAGTTTCCAGAGAAGGACGTGTTTTCTATGCTTCTGAAGGAAGCCAGATGGTTAGCGGGCTCTGAGCCATCCTCCAGAGAGCACAATAGGAAACAAAGTGAACAAACGGAGCCAAGGCTTCTACCACCACCCATGGCAACCCCCTAAGGAATATCCTGTGACTGAAAAAGAAGTTTCTCCGTGGTTAACCACATGGTCTTAAACAGCCAACAACAACAACAAAAAATTGTTCAATGAAGACAGTCATTCAGATGCCCAGCTTTGGTCAGTTTAAGAGGGGCAAGCTGTCAAATTCCATAATGTTACTGACTGATTTCATCTGTCCAAAGTTAAGTTCCGTAAGGCATTAAAAACTCCAATGGAAGAAAGGCCCACTATAAAACAAGCCAGCTGAGGGCTTACGCTTTCTCCCTGAAAGATACCCCCCCGACTCCAGATAATTATCTATGCACGCCAGAGATTCATTTATTTGTTCGCAAAGCCTTCCTTAAACACCCCCTGCCTCCTTAAAGACTTAGACGGGTATTTTCTTCCATAAATCGTTCAGAAGACATCCGACCCTTCACCATCTTACTATTTTAATTCTGCTTAGTTTCTTTGGTCCTTCATCTATTATCAATGTCGTCCAGACTCTAAGCCCTAAAACTTCAAGTAATGCAGACAAAAGCTGCTAACTCCTGGCTGCCAAGACCCCAGGAAATCTATCTTTTTCTCTTGACCTGAAGGATCATATTACTAAGCTACCAGGTTTTTTGGTTTGGAGTTTTGTTTGTTTGTTTCTGTTGTTTTCAGGCAACTTGTCTTACCATTTGGATAGTTTGCTTTTCTCCCTTCTGGTCTTGCCATCCTGAGAATGTTCTAGCACTGTGTGCAGAGCCTGCAGGGAAATCAATGACCTTGATCACTGAACACTCTGTAAACAAGAAAAGGCCAAAGGAAAAGTTCACAGAGAGACAAAATCTTTACACATGAACCCTGAAGTTGTACAGAAGATGGTCAGTCATTCCCTTGTTTTAGCAGTGGACACAGGGGAAGCTAGGTATCTGTGGCTGCATCTTTACTCCCTCCACCACTGGTCTCTCCTTGTGTGCACCTCCTTTCACTTTATATGAGAGTCACTCCTTTAAAACAGAAATGGATATTATTAGATCCTTCTGGCAACGCCAATTATATGCCGTGTGGTCTGGGGAGTGGGCTGTGTAGCAACACTTGAAGTTCTGAATCAGTGAGTGTATTTCTTAAATACATACCAAGTCAAAGAAATAGTAAAAATAAACACACACACACACACACACACACACACACACACACGGGAGGGGGGATTTACCATCAGATCCATTGCACGAAACACCCAGCAGAAATGGACTGGGGGAACCTTGTTGAAGCTGTCAGTTGGTGTTCCCAGGGACAGAGTAGAGTGCCCCTCCCTGGAGAGAAAATATAAGAGAAAGGTAACACCATCAAATCAGGGCATGAAAACCAGCAGAGTCTGGCTGAGGAAGCCCCTGAGGCAGTCAGTTGGATGCCCCCCCACTGAGTTCGTTCTTCATGGCTGAAGCTTTGCCTTGTCCTGTTAGTGACAGTCTCCCTTCCAGCTGTTGTCTGGGACTCCCTTACTGTCCCTTGTGGTCTATTCTGCCATTCTGTCCTCTCTTTCACAGAGTTGGACAATCATCCCCTTCACAGACAAGTCTTGGGGAAAACTTGATATAAAAATGCTTAACTGAAATAGAAGGGAGGCTGACCTGCTTCTGGGGTCAGCTTCTCAGTGAGCTCAACAATATATCACAGTTTACCAATGTAATGCCCATTCCATCTTGTCAAAGCTGATGGCTCCCCACTGTGCAGAAGGCCACCGACTAGGCAGTGTCCCATATCAAAGGCACAGGACTTTGTGATTTTACCTCTACCCGGGATGTGCCTTTACCTCTTTCTAACTCTCTCCCTACAAAGCCCTGTTTGAATACAGCCATGCATCACAGATGGCTCATTCTTCCTGTCCATTTCCTTCTTCCAAAATTTAGGGTCTATCCCAGCTTCCTGCTGCTTTGTGATGACCAGTAAGAAGATCCCCAAACAACTACTGAAGAGCTACAAAAAAATCACCAACAGCAGATGTCCTCTAAAAGCCATAGTGTGAGTAGACATCCCACCCCTCACCCCGACACACACAAACCTCTGGCCCCAAACTCATTTCCAAGGCTGTGTCCTGATTGAAGAATCAGACAGCTTGGCACCTGTAACCCAATCCATGAGCTTTCACAGCACAATGTACTGAGTCCCACCCAGCTCTCTGCCTCGGATTTGGTTCCTGGCCATGTCAGATCTTTCAGGTCCAAGAGAAAAAGATAGATTTACTGGGCCTTCAAGAACAGAAGCCAAGACTGGAATCCCACCCTTCCTCTGCCCATTGTACCACACCGACCTCTGCACCCCTTAGCAAATGATTCGGGAGACTTTGAGGAGGAAATGGGAGAAATTTCCAAGTATCCTCCTGACTGTTTTTTGCTCTTTTCTACAGCTTCAAGACCAAGTTGGGCAAAGATATGTGTGCTGACCCCAAGCAGAAGTGGGTGCAGGATGCCACAAAGTACCTTGACCAAATTCTTCGAACCCCGAAACCATAAACCATCCCATCTTTTGAGACTAAACCAGAGCCTAAAACACAAATGCTTGATTTATTCCCCATTCCTAAGATGTGCTCTCGGGTCATCTTAACACCATTCCCCAAGGACTTGACCTCATTTCGTTACAGGTGGGACTGGAAGTCATTATGTTCTGTGAAATAAGCCAGACTCAGAAAGGTTGTGTAATTTCTTGAATATGCAAAATCCTAAAAGGGGGCTTAAAAGATGCCAGATTATTGAGGAATGGGATGGAACAGGATGGGGAAATAATTGAGGATAATACAGGAGTAAATATGATCAAAACACCTTATACATGTGTTTGAAAATGTCATAATATAATGCATTGCTTTGCATAATTAATATTCAGTAATTAAATATTAATATTTTAAAACTTGTTACATTTAAATATTTGGAGTTTTAAAGCATTTTTTTATGGATATCAGTTCTTTTTGTTGTTTGTTTGAGACGATATCTTACTGTATCACTCTGGCTGACCTAGAACACGATATGTAGACCAGGCTGTCAAACTCACAGAGATCAGCCTGTCTCTGCCTTCCAAGTGCTGGGATTGTAAAGGCATGTGCTACCATGTGAAGCCAACATACTTTTATTAGTATATACTAATTGTATGTAATAACATATTTCACTACAACTTTTTCTTACATATCATTTTTAATACCTGAGCCTTTGTAATTGTTTTTATTGAGCTATGCATCTGAGCTTGAGGAGATTCCTATCCCTCTGTGAGTCCAGATTAAATCCTCTTGTAGTCCCCTCCCCATTTACCTGGTAAAGGTCACCATTGTGGAAGTCTATTTTTGTATTTCCAGGAGGATATTGTTATTGTGGTTGTAAGGTGTGTAGTGTTAAATGGAAGTGAATTGATTTGGCATTCATAAAATCCATATGCATCTTTATAATCACTGAGTTGTGTTTTCCTGTGGGAACTTCCATGCAAGTGGGATGGGCTAAATATGGCAGTTGAGGGAGAACTGCTTGTGAGGTGGGGCTGTGTTCTTCACAAAGTGACTCTTCGGCAGGTGTTTATCGAAATCCAGATGTTCCATTCTGGCCCTAGGATTCTTGTTCCTATCAGCAAGATCCCAGCCACATGCACACACACACGCGCACACACACACA
>LOEQ01001055.1:16047-27636 GCA_001685075.1 Bramus lutescens
TGGGAGAGGTGGATGGCAGACAGTGCCCAATACAAGGCCCCACCGATGGGAAGGCAGGTGCTACAGAGTGTTTCCAGGTAAAGCACAAACACAAAGGAAAAGCAGCTGCGGAGGGGAGGGGCAGAACATAGCCCAGGCAGCGTGACTGGCATGGGTCAAGTCCTCAAGCCAAGGGTGAAGTGGGGCATAAGGAACAAAAGCTGCTGGGGTAACAGACTGTGAGTAGAGGCACTGTGGATGGAAGTGGGGTGCTGAGGTGGGGAGACCCTACTCCCTTCTTCTCATACCTACTTTTGAAACACCCTGGCCTCCTGCTATGAAACAGAACAGCCCCATAAATATGCATGTTGAAGGTGGGGATAGATTCCAAGGGGATGGAAGATGCGGTTGTCTACGAGAGGACTCATGGTTGTGTCGGGGACCAGTCTCTCTCTGCCCTGTGAGGGACCCTGAGTTAGAGTGGCGTGGACAATCAGCAAACCTGGATCTGCCCAGACCTTGAGTTTGGACTCCCAGTCTCCAGAGACAGCAGTGTCTGCTCTTGGCGCTCCCAGGCCTCAGTGTTCTGTTATAAAATTCTGAGTGTGTGAAATACCTGCTGGCCCTCAGCATGCACAGCTCTGGAATCTGCTTCTGCTGAACAGGGAAGACTGACCGCCTGCGGCAGGATAAAGACACTAATCTATTAGGATGCACCTGTCGGATCTCACTGTTTCCCGGTGTGTGTGAGACAATCTGATGTGCTGTCCACTTGCTTGATCCCTTGTTGATCTGAGAGTGTTCCATGAGTTTGGGTGGAGAATGAGTGTGACCTGTGACCCCTCTGGTGTTCAAAAGGGGCCTAAGCCTAGGTTGGCCTGTCTTGTGGGACACGGAGGGGAGCAGAGGGGGTTCCAGACAGAGCCAGGAACCTCAGACTGGTTGTGGGTGCAGCAGCCTGTGGATAAGCAGAAACATGGCAGGAGACTGGCGGGGGAGATTTTGATGGGCTAGGTTTTCCAGTTCCCCACTTTACGTGCTGTTCATCAACCAAAAGGCCAGCGTAGCCTAGAGCGAGAGTGACAAGCCCAAGTGTTGACATTCTCCTGGGACAGACAGACAATAAGCAAAGCTCAAAATGACCACTGTTTCCCAGAATAGCGAAAGCCTGAAGCATGGGCTGTGCTTGCCGGTGGGATGCCTGAAGGAGAGGCTGGGAGGCAGCATTTCCTGTTCATTGATTGCTAAGTTTACCTGTGTCTGTTGAGTGCCAGAGGGGAAGGGAGGTTACTCTTTGCTCAGAAGGTGAACAAAGGCTCCCTACAAATCTTCCTGTGTGAGGGGAAACAGCTAGGCCAGTCTAGACTCAAGTGACACGTGAGGAAGACAAAGGGGACACCTTGTTATTTTCCCAGGGGCACCTCTGCCATGGCTGCTGAGCTGTGTGTCTGCTCCAGTATTCCACCTGGTGACAGTCCCCAAACCTGAGGCTTTTATCTTAGGGGTAGAAAGAAGTATTGTGCGCGTGGATAAGAGTCCAGAGGGCACTCACTGGGGTTTCCAGGCTCTTGAGTCTAAGAACAACGAATCGGATCAGGGATACAAGAATAGTAATAGATATCATTTATTAATAAAAATAGGAGGCCCTCCTGAGAATGGGCATGTGCCAGAGAGCTGGGTCAAGTAGCCCAAGGAGGAGGGGTTTTCAGTCTTTCTCTGTCATTGGTGTTTTTTCACATGTCAATCTTGCTGTCTGGAACTTTTTTCCTCTCTATCCTCCTACCTCAGAGACTACCATGAATGGAGTCTCACTGTCATCCAACCAATGTGGCAGAGCTCAAAATCGAGTCCCAGAGGTTTGTTTAACATTTCATTAATTCCTTTGTATTGTATGTGTGCATGTGTGTGTGCATGCAGGCAGGCCACAGTGTGTATGTGTGTGCATGCACACACACGCTTGTGCACAAGCATGTGTGCATGTCACATGTATGTACAAATAGAACTGGTTTCTATGATCAGTTCTTTGCTTCCGTCCTGGCTCTAGGGATTGAACTCAGGTAGTCAAGATCACACTGTAAAATACGCCATGACCTGCTGAGGCAGCTCCATTCCCAAGAAGGTGCTTTGATTAGTGAGTAGCATCTGGGGTCCTTCCACGGATGCAGGGACCCTGGAGTCCCTCCACACTACTTAGGGTGGACTTGGTGGGAGCAGTCAGTCCTCTGGCCCTCACCGAGGAAGTGGAGCATTGCTTCCACTCTGATGGGAGGGGGGGTTCCTTTAGTACTATTTTCTGTTTTCAATAATTGTGTCCTTCAGTTGTTTTCTTAACAAGATGTTTACAGTAAAGGATTTGACTGGCCTTTGTCCCTACTTTGTAAGAGGAACTCAATCTTCGCAATGTCCCCAGTAATTGGAGCAGTTTTTCATTATTCATGAGCATCTCGGAGGCACTAGATTGTATGCTAATGAGTTGACTCTGGAGGGGCTGGTCACCAGAAAGACAGACAGCAGGACTTTGAGTCCAGCCCCAGCCTGGCCTTCAGGGAGAAAGAGACTGGAAGCTGACTTCAATCACATGACCGTAGAACTTTGACTCTCTGTGTCTCTACAGTGAAGCCCAGGGCATGCCTGCTCCACTCAGCTCTGTCACACATGGGTATGCCAAGAGGGCCCACGCTGGCTCTCCTCCCTCGCGCAGTCTCGGGTGGCAAACAGCAAATCTTAGGGTAGATGGAAACCCCATTCAGGAAAACCATGGCTTGCTCAGGTGTCAAAGTGTGTTTTCAAGTGCTCAGAGTTTTCCAGACTTCTCAAGTGGCTGCCAGCCCTAGACCTAGTGAGTGACAGGCACCAGAAATTTATCATGAGTTCTGTGACCTTGGGAGCAATCTATCAGCACCAGAGGAGGCCCACAGAGCGCTGGCAGCTTGTTGTTTACCCTCGGTGTGTGTTATCAGCTTCCTGGCATCTGGCCTCGATATCAACATCCACTCCCGCCCATTCATCTCATTCTGGAGGTGTCTGAGTCTTGAGCTTCGGAACACGACCATTTCACACATTCATGATGATGAATATCTCAGCCTGCTTTCAGATTTCCTAGCTTATTGTGTGTGTATATTAAAGGTATAGCTGGCTGCATGCTTCACACTCAATAACAGATGCTGCATTTGTGTGTATATACAATACCGTGGGATGTACACCAGCCTGTTATGTTTGTACACTCTGGTCTAGGGACGTCTTAGATAGGAACCTCCATGCGTACTCAAGTCCCCTTGAGTAACATAGTGTAACACTGCAGAGAAAATGCATGCCCTCTCCATGCACCCCTAGATTAGCTACAATACCAGATGCTATGTAAGTTCTAAGAGCTGTCAGGCTGGACTGGCAGAAACTTTGTACCCATTTCACACAAACGTGATTGTCTTTTCTGTCCCTCTTGATCTGTGGCTTGTAGAAGCCCGGGATGCAGAGCCTGCAGGAGAGCTGATACAGAGCATACGCCGTGTGAGCACATAGGTGTGTATGTGTAACCCACAGCCCTGTGTTGATCAGCCCTCGTTTCTTCTGTGTCTCCAGTCTCCACCCATTATATTCTCATCCGTCAGCTAATGGCAGGAACAGAAGAACTGCCCCAGGCTCAGCCCTGCCTTCCCCACCAGGAAGGAGCTCCTGGTCATAGGGAAGCAGGGATGATATCAGCTGGGCTTTATACAGCGAGGCTTACTCTCAAAAGTCGGGAGAAGGCTGTCATGAGACCAGATGTCTGGATGGACACAGGTATCAGCAGAACAAGGTACTCAGATGGAAAGTCCTAGACTGAGAGGTCGTGCACTGCATGGCCACCCTGGGTCCCACCCTCCTAGGATCCTCAGTCCTTGGAACTAAAATAATCTTTCATGGCAGATGCAATGAAGAGGAAAAGGAAAATGGAGTCATCCATCTTGCTGTCGTATCCAGGCCTGGTCAGAAAGAGAAGGGAAGCCAGGCAGGAGTACAGACATGATATCCAGGGCTCTGTGGCCAACCACATTGCCCTTTGTTCTGGCCAACTCCTTGCCCAGCCCCTGGCTCCCACAGTCTGATGTCCATCAAACTCTACCTTCTCTGGGAAAGGGGCAGAGAACCCCTGAATTTCAGATCCCACACTCAAAGAAGAGGGGAGGTTGTCACCAGATCCTAGAGCTGCAGGATGTACGTACACCTTACCTGCATGAAAGCCAGCACACTCTGGCTCTGCTGCAACCTCAGACTATGAATGCGAGTGGTTAACAGTTCCCTGGATCTCCAGACACATGTCGGGGTTCTGCAGATGACCTGCACCGGGGAATGTCCTGAGTCCCCTACAATAGTCCCCCGGATCATGTGCTGAGGACACATGTGGCCATCCAGCATAAAATGTCACCCGCTGACATACAAGCTAATGGAGGTTGTATGCACCAGGTCCTCTGGTCAGCCAGGTGGGATCCTTCCACACTTGACACTGATGTCTAAGGCTTGATGGATGAGCATCAATCAGCTGATGCCTGAGTGACTCGGGAGACATTGCCAGACTCCAGTAAATTTTCACCCCAGAGCCTGTGGCTTGAGGCTCCTGACTCTTGTATCTTTTTTGTTGTTGTTGTGGACTATTACTTTAACTACGTAAAGATGTGTTACATTTGTTTATGTCATGGAATATTATTTTAACTGTGTAAAGATGTTGCATCTGTTTGTGCTGCATTTGTTTAATGATGTAAAAATGTGTTGCTTTGCCTGCCTAAAGCATCTGGTTGGTCTAATAAAAAGCTGAACAGCTAATAGTTAGGCAGAAGAGGGATAGGTGGGACTGGCGGACAGAAAAAAATGTAGAATTAAGAATCTAAGTTTGGGGTGAAAACAGAAGAAGAGAAGGAGAGAGGAAGAGAGGGAGACACCCAGGACCATCCAACCAGGCAGACACAGAGTAAGGCATACAGAATTAAAGAAACGTAAAAAGCCCTGAGGTAAAACGTAAATAAAGAGAAACGGGTTAAAAATAAGTTTTAAGAGCTATTGGGACAAGCATAAGATAAGACCAAGTATTCATAACTAATAATAAGTCTCCATGTCTTGATTTGGGAGTGGGCTGGTGTCCCAGAGAAAGCCTGCTACATTTCTTATGATGGTGAATGTTGGTTCTCAAAGTGTATGTGTGCGAGGGTGTTTCCAGAAAAGTTTACCTGAGCAGAGCAGCCCCTCACTAATGGTGGACAGCACCATTCTAGGCTGTGGTTCTAAACTGAATAAAAATAACACAGGTTGGGCACCAGCAATCATCTCTCTCTCTGCTTCCTGACCGTGGATGCTGCGTGACCCCTGCCTCAGGACCCTGTCGATATGATTGATAGGATGGACTTTACCTTCAGCTGTGAGCCGAGACGGACCCTTCCTTCCTTGAGCTAGTGTTTGTCATGTTTTGTCATGGCGCTGAGAACAAAGTGACTGGCTTCCCTGCATTCATCCCCAGCAGGCCATCTGCACAGTTGTTGATTTGATTTCATCAAACCTGGGTTTATGTGGGGGAAGGAACCTTAAACAGCACCTATTGTAGCAGAATCTGAACATGCCCAGTGTCCAAATGGAGAGAGTGTGACAAGGATCAGCAGACACCTTGGAAGGCAATGAACCTCAGCTGTCACCCAGTCCCTGGAGAAGTTGGTGTGAAGACGACGGTGATCCCAAGAAGGGGCCATCAGCTGGTGTGCAGCTGAGGTCTTCACAAAGAAGGCGATAAAGAGACTATACAGTGACAGAGGGAAGAGGTCCTGAGGGCTTGCTCTCAGGAGGGAGAGCTTCATTATCCAGGGAGGTAGGTCCAGTTAGCATTTGAGAAGAACAACAAGATATCTTTGGATGTAAACCTATCCAGTGCTACATTTGGGAAACTGGTTAAAGTGTCCTTCATTGTTGGTCTCAATTGTGAATGGTTTTGTATGTGAACACTCCTTTCTGGAGAGAAATTCCTTAAGACACAGGAAGTAAATTTACAAGTCTCAGGGAATTCCTGAAACTTACAGGACTCGCAAGCTACTTCTCCAAGGTTATAGAAGCAGCAATAAATGTTAAGGAAAGACCCTTCAACCTCTCCATTTGCCTGTAAGTTCTCCAGATAGCTTTAGGGAATCATTCCCAATGCTGGGGGTGGACTTTTTAGAGGTGCAGCCATCTTTGTCATCCATGCTCCTCTAAGTAGCTCCTCATTCATGCCCCTGTAAGTAACCCCAATAAACTCACTGGTTTACTGAGCTAGATTCGGGTGGAGAAATTTGGTCTGTGGTCAGTGCCTGTCTGGGATAAACGCCTCCCCAGGAACAGTTATACAACATAGGATGTGGTATACCAGTCTTGTCATACTCATTGTTCATTGAGCAGGGTCTATGGTATTCTTTCACGAGATCTCCATGTGTCCTCTCCCTTTGAAACTGCCATGAGGTCATCAGTGTGACACATGACCCAGGGAAGGGCAATCATCATACTGCCTTGGATGACCTATTTTACACAGAGGTCATTGGCCATCTTACACTCAGGACCTTTCAGCTACCTTCTCAGAATCATGCTGGTCTTGGCCAGATCTCTGTCCCCATGTCAAGAAGATGAGCACTGGTGGGTTGGGTTGGATGAACATTCAACACACACACACACACACACANTTAACACATACATAGCACACGCATGCACACACATGCACACACCCACTTGAACACTGCATTCCAGCTCTCCTCTAGCCCCTTCTCACTGGCTCTTCACCATGTCTCAGGCTCTGTCCCAGGGTTAGGCACCACATTTGTCTGACATCTGTCTGTTCCCAGGCCATGAAACAGATGGCTAAGAGTGTGATCATACCTCCAGGTCAGGGATGGGGGGGGCAGAGTTCTCCAAACTGCAGCCACTGAGCCCACCCACGCTTGGCTCCTCCGAGAACACAGGATTTTAGGAGCCTGTGTCTCCCTGTCAGGTCCCCATCTGAGGACTTGTTCCTGGGGAAAAGCTTCATTACGCTGCTGGTGCCTGAGAAGGGAAGTGGACAGAACTCATTTGCAGCTTGCTATGCTCTGGTTATTGGATTTTCCTGGCTTGTTGCTGTGTTTCTTTTGATGCACAAAAGAAATCTTTGTGGGGAGATCAAGGGAAGAGGTCTTCAGATAGTGTGGCCATTGAGGTCCGTCCTCCTGGACGCTGTGAAGGCACAGTGGTGGCAGCTGAGCCTGGACCAATGAGGGCATCTGCTGCAATCCCATGCCCATGCTGGGTGAGGCCTCTGTCATTATGATCTCTGACACTCCGGATACCGGATGGGGAGGAACTCACATATCAGCTACAAATCGACAACCCAGACCACTGTTGATTGAAATGGACTACTGATTGTTCCTTCCTTCTTCTTGCGTCCCCCAGGAGCTGGGGGGACTAGAGGAGGACCTTAATCAACCAGCTATCAGGAACACATGTGGGAGCTGGGGAGTCCCAGAGCTGGTGCATCCATGCGCAGAAACTTCATCCTGGATGAAGGAGACGCCCCCTGTGTCCACCCTGCTCTTGCCGGGAGAATCCTGGAAACTCATCCATATCACACGTGATCTGGCCTCCACAGACCACAACCAGTTGTCTCAATCTAAGACTGGTGTTTTCATTGGCATATGTTTTCCTGCTCAGTCCACAGGGAGTCACGTGGAGGTCCCCTTGAGGCCTCAAGCCTGCCAATTCCATGTGCTCTCTGCAGGGGTCCGACCACTCATCATCAGATCCCTCCTGCAGCAGAGCCTTTGCTCCAGACTCTATTTCCAATGCGCTCTCTGTCTGTGGATGTGACCATTTCAAGGACAACCACCTATCCATCCTCCCTGCCTATCTCTCCAACGCCTCACCCCCTTGCGCCCTGTCTTCCTCTCACCACGTCCCTCCTCTTGTTGCCACACACCTCTTCTTTCCTCCACATTCCAGCCCTCAGTGATGGCACAGCCGGAGTGAACTCGCCCTGTTCATGCCCTGCTTCCTCTGCAGTTGGGGGGAAAGGGGTGCACTCCTAGTAACCAGAAGATAGGTAGATACAGAAGGCAATCTTCCAAATGAGGTGGCCCTCTACTCCTCCTCCTCTTTAGGCTAGCACAGGGAAGCTGTGTGTGTACAGGAGCAGGCAGTCTAGGCAAGCCTGTCCCAACAGCATAGCAGGTCAGGGGTGGTGGGTGGGTCACAAGACAGAAGGACACTGGACCTGATGGTTAATCTTGCCAATTCAACAGGATTTAGAATAATCTAAGGGACATGTACATGTCCTTCAAGCTGATCCCTGAGAGCACACAATGTGACCAGCTGCCTCATACCTCTGTTGCTGGGACTTCCCAACCCAGTGAACTGAACTCTTGAACTCTGAGGCCAAGTAAGCCCTTACTTCCTTAATGTTGATTTCATTAGGCATTTTGTCGTGGCAGTGAGAAAAGTAACCAATATGGAAAGCTGGTACCAAAGAGTGGGCAGTTTCTGTGATAAATTTAACCATAGGGTTTGTTGGGTTAGGAGGCCAATTTACAGGAAAAAAAAGTGGAAGAGTTTGGAGTTGTCGAGGGGCTTTGGGAGCTGGAGGACCAGGATGTTGATAGAACTATGAACATCAGGAGTAGAACTCATGAGGATTCAGAGAGGAGTAAGGACTCCGCTACTGGGAACTGGATTAAAAGCCACTGATGCTATATCGTGGCAAATAACCTGGCTTCCTTTTGTCTGTGTCCTGAGAACCAGAGAGAGACTGAATTCAAAAGTAATGAATGTATTTAGAGTGGCATTTTATTGCATTTTAACAAATAAAGCTTGCCTGAAGATCAGAGAGGAAAACAACCTCACTGGTCAGCCTTACAGACCAGGCAGTGGTGACACACCTTTAACCCCAGTAGCCACACTAGTTTGCCATAGAAAGCAGGTGGTGGGGATGCATGCCTTTAATCCCAGCCATAGAGAGGATTATAAAACGGGAGGAGACAGCTTTCACACAGTGTCATTCTGAGATTCCTGGAGGCAGGATCGCCATTTCGGATGGAGATCGAGGTAAGAGCCAGTGGCTGGCTGTTTTGTTTTTCGGATCTTTAGGTTGAAGCCCATTTTCTGTCTTTGAGCTTTCATTAATCATGCTTCATGTATTTATGTGTTAGGTGATAGAAATTTCACGACACCTTAGCTCTCAGGCTTGCTACAATTTCTGCTCACTGCTTTTATCTGAGTTTCTACTCTGAGAGCAGCAGAGGCGAAGTGTCCAAAAGACGGAGTATGGGAGGAAAGGCTAGCGAGTGTGACACAGCGGATCAGGGGGTGCAGAAAAGGACACTGTGACTGTCGGATCTTTTATCACCATTAAAGAAAAACCTCCTGCTCTGGATTGAGATCATCTTGGATCCCGCTGTAAAGGCTAACCTACGATTCAGCCACCAAGTGACATAGAGTCCCCTACAGCTTGGGAGAAGTTGGTCAGATCCCATCCTGAGCCAACAGTATAACTCATCAGTGCTAGCCACATGGCAGGAACACAAAAGACAAGAGTCCCGGGGTGAGAGGCTTACACCAACTTTCCAGGAAGCCTCTGCACTGGCTCTTGCTTTGTCCGTTTGACACAAGCTAGAGTCATCTGGGAAGTGAAAGCCTCAACTGAGAAAATGCCTCCATCAGATGGACCTGTGGGCAAGTCTGTGGAGTGCTTTCTTGGTGAACAATGGATGTGGGAGGATCCAGCCCATTGTGGATGGTGCCACCCCTGGATGGGCAGTCCTGGGCTGTATAAAAAGGTTTAGCAATGAAAGCCACTAACACAGCCAGTAAGCAGTGTTTCCCACGCCTCTGCTTCAATTGTTTCCTGCCATGACTTCCCTTCATGGTAAACTGAGATATGTAAGCCAAATAAACCCTTTTCTACTCTGGCAATTTGAGTGTAATTGGCCCCCATAACCTCATAGACTGCGGCACTGTTAGGCAGTGTGGTTTTCTTGGAGTAGGTGTGGCCTTGTTGGAGCCAGAGGAAGTATGTCACTGTGGGAGTGGCTTTGAGGTCTCCTATCTGTTCTAGGTACCACCCAACAAGTCACACCACTTCCTGTTGCCTACGAGATGTAGGACTCTCGGCTGCTTCTCCAGCCCCATGTCTGCCTGCAGGCTGTCATTGTGCCCCCATGATGATAATGGGTTGAACCTCTGAGCTGCGAGTGAGCCCCTCAATTCAATGTTTTCCTTTGTAAGAGCTGCTGTGGTCGTGGGGTCTCCTCACAGCAGTTGAAACCCTAAGACCCCTATTAAGTTCTGATGTTTCCCTATAGCAATAGAAAACAAACTAGAGCAGCTCCAGTGACCCAGAGTTACAGGGCCGCAGCGGCTCCAAGGGTAGAGAAAGCTGTTGTCAGGCAATGAGTGTCTGGCTTCTACTCCTTCGAGGAAGCCTTGAGAGGCCATTGTGCAAAGCCAAAAGTGTGAAACTTATGTTTCAACAAAGAGCTCAGGATATGAGAAACCCCAGGATCACGGAACATACTCTGGGGGAGTCTGAAGGTACAGTGTAGAATCTGCCCAAGACAGGCCAGACAGTCTCTAGGTGAAAGGGCTGAGGCTATACTGAGGATGGTACTAGATGATGCTCCAGATCTCGAAAAGAGACCCTGCCGGTGACATAGTTTGGACTGGGGCCCCTGACTCTGTGACAGAGTAATAATTTCTGTTTAAAATCCTTCATTTTGTATCAGTTTGTTACAAACATCACAGGAAATGGTACAGCCTGTCTGAGTCCAGGCACTAGTTTTATGCACTCAGGGACAAAGCCCTTGCTGATGCTATGTCTGTCCCCCCTGCCTAGGACTGTGGGACAACACCCACAGTCCTGTGTTGAGGTCTGTCAGGGTTGACCCAGCGCTTGCAGGTCTGTGAGAATGCTGAGTCTCAAGGCTGAAGCCTGGCCAATCCCCGCCCCCAACAAATATGAGCCACCATCGGGGTAAGGGCATTGATGTCACATTGTGGGAGTTGCTGAGGCCTAGTGAGCCTTCAGCGAATCAAGGCCGGGTCTCTGTAGTGCACTTCAAGGTCCTGAGACTGATGCTTTTATCCTGGAAAGCAAGATGAGGGGTGGGGTCTGTGAGAAGGGCCCCAGAGAGGAGTTGAGTAGAGGGTGACCAGGCCCTGGACCACCCCAGTCTGGGTTCTTGGTCGTAATGATTATTACAAGCTGTTCTCAGGTATTCAAATCGATATTGGTTAGTACATTCACAGGAGTGTGAAGCTCCGCCCCCGTCGCCGAGCTTCAAAGAACTTTGCCATCCAAGTAGAAAACCGTGCCCTGTGTGCATGAACTATTCTGCGATGCTCAGTTCTTTGGTGTCCCTTGGCAACGTTGTGAGAGGAGGGGCTATGGAGGAGGCGACAGCCTCTCCTGCTCTCTTCTTACCTCTAGGAAAGCTCTTCTGCCTGCCTGTATCCCACACCTCACTCCACAGCCCAGCAGGAGGGAGGGCAGAGAAGAAGACAGACCAGGAGGGCTGAGCAACATGGGGGTGGACAGGATGGGGTGGGCAGGGCAATAGGAGGTTTGCTGGGTAAATCTCCGGCCAAGAGCCCCCCCCCCAC
>LOEQ01001055.1:36852-47324 GCA_001685075.1 Bramus lutescens
TTTTTTTTTTTTTAAAAAAAAAGGACTTGATATATCCTTTTCCTTTTCTATCCCAAGCCTACATATATTTTAAACACACGGCAAGCCATTTAGAGGTTTTATTTCATCTGAATCTATTTTTACTGTGTACCTCTCTTTTTCTGACCACATGAGTCTTTAATTTGCTAAGTGATATGGCTAGAATTAAAGCCGTGGCTTTGACGAATGGATCCACCCCATTCCTTAGCTTTCTGAGAGTTTAGCCTCATGGC
Organism: Bramus lutescens; assembly: GCA_001685075.1. NCBI lineage: Eukaryota > Metazoa > Chordata > Mammalia > Rodentia > Cricetidae > Bramus > Bramus lutescens. Next base: position 37,104 of record LOEQ01001055.1, read on the forward strand.
AGAGGTACCAGCTGGAGTCATGTTTATTGCCACAACTTCATGGCGTTTAAAGGTCCAGGCTGCCACCGAGAATCATGCTGTCAGCTATTCATAAACACCATTTAAGTGTTTGCTGGTGGGTCCACTTAAAACAGCTGTGAGGTTTTTGCAGCTTAAGCTGAGTCAGGAAGCCTCTCTTAAATGAGATGTTCTTGCCTCTAGCAAACAGAGCCCACCTGAGAAAATGCTGCTACCAAGAAGCCATGTTTAACTCTGTTCTTTTGTGTCTAGAATTACTTCCCAAGTTCTCTCAGGTTTTAAGTGGATTTAGCTCTCATGTTGGGTGCCATTTATTGACAGAGGTTTCTGTCCCACCCCGTTCCATAGTGGTTCCGTCCCAAAGAAACACACAGAGGTCTACATTAATTATAAACTGATTGGCCTATTACCTCAGGCTTCTTATTAAATCTTACATCTTAAATCAGCCCATAATCCTTGTTTGTGTTAGCCACATGGCTTGGTACCTTTTATCAGCAAGGCATTCTCATCTTGCTTCCTATGCATCTGGGTTATGACTGTAAACTGAACCTTTCCTCTTCCCAGAATTCTCTTATTCTGGTCACCCCGCCTATACTTGCTGCTTGGTCACCCCACCTATACTTCCTGCCTGGCTACTGGCCAATCAGCATTTTATTAAGCCATTACAACTGACAAACCTTTACAGGGTTACAAAACCATTGTCCCACAGCAGGTATGGGCTCTGATGCCTGGAAACAGTCAAGTTACAGTGATGCTTATGTTTCAGCCAGAACAATAACGTGCTGTTGTGTATGGGTGCACACATGCACACACACATGTTGTCTTAGGGTTTCTATTGCTGTGAAGAGACACCATGACCACAGCAACTCTGGCAAAGGAAAACATTTAACTGAGTTGGTGACTTACAGCTCAGAGGTTTGGTCCATTATCATCATGGCAGGACATGGAAGCATGCAGGCAGACTTGGGGCTGGCTACAGCTTGATCAGAAGGCAACAGGAAGTGGACTGTCTCACTGGGCACGGCTTAAGCATATGTGAGACCTCAAAGCCCACCTCAACAGTGACACACTTCCTCCAACAAAGGCCACACTTAACTCCAACAAGGGCACACCTCCTAACAGTGCAATTTCCTTCGTAATACCGCACATCCACACACAGCAATATATTAGGATGTACGTCCCTTGCCATTGGGTCTGTGTTTACCAAGTTTGTTTTAGAAATCAACCATCCCAAGGGATGGGACATTGACACTTTTACCATCTCATAGGTGAGGTGACAAGAACTTTAAAAGGTTATGACTTGGCCAGTGTCACACAAAAGTAACCAATAGAACTCATACCAGGGCCGATGGAGCCAAGGCTGGTGGCTGCATACCGCATACCCCCACCCCTCAGCTCAAACCCCCATTAACACTTGAGTGCTCAGGGTTCTGTTGTGCAATGCCTCTTGCCTGGGTGACTTCCTGTCTTCTGGACAACCAGTCCACTGTTCACTGCTTTTAGCTGGTTCAGTCCAGAGAAATGTGGCTCTCTGCTCACTTTTCCTGGGCTCAACCTGGTGAGAAGCCGCTGTTATCAACTGGGCCCTCTTTCCGGCCCCCAATGCTGCTACTTTTGAGTGTAATAAATACTTGCTTCAGATTCTGTTTATGTCCTACATTAGCTGAATATTTTATTTTTTAAAAAATAGGATAATAATAGTCAGAATTGAATGAACCATTGTCAAGATACCAAAGAGTCAATAGAACCAGACCCACAGCAGGACTTGTGTGTGGAACTCAGAGGGCAATCAGCAGACAGCACCATCTCTGGCTGTCCATCCTTAAAAGTCTGTGCCACAGACAAACTGTAAGTCACCACTAACAAAACGGTCTGTTTTCCCAGAGAGGAGGTTCTCTGCCTCTTTATAAAGTAGGTACTGGAATGGGTGGAGAAACTGAGGTCACAGAGTATGACATTTTAGGAGGGAGTCATGATGACCGCGGAGGGCCACACCACTGACTGTTCATTCCAGGCAAGAGCAGCTTTGGAGGGTCTCACAGCTCTGCACCATCCATGTTACTGATGGATCTCATTCAGAGAACTGGCCGACAGCACTGCGCAGAACAGCTGGCTATGTGGCTGCCTCCTCCAGTGCCCCCCATCACACTCAAGGGGTCATCATCCCCCACACTCCTCTTCCTCCTAATAGGCCTGGCGGGAAGACCTCTTCCTGTTTATTCACTGACAAGGAAGTTGAGGGCCAAGAGAAGTGGTTTGAATAATTTCCTCCCTGTAGGTAAAAATGAGAAGATAAGAATTTCCAGAGAGCTAGTCAACGCTGTGCTTCTCAAGGGAACGGGCTGTGAAGAATACGGTAGCAAGCAGAGCTGAGCAGCATTCTCAGTGACAACTGGAGCCTCGCAGCCACCGCCCACAACTGCCAACACACGTGACCCCATCGTGTTGAGTTAGACCCTGGCTCTCAGATGCAGTCTACTGAAAATCCAGCCACCCGTGAAAGAGCTCAGCCTGGAAGAGAACGTCACAGGTCGAGGCATGTCCCAATATCCCCTTCACAAGGTTCTGAGCGCACCCTACAATGACCCCTCAGGAAGCCACCTGCCTTCATCACATCAGTGGAGTTTCTTGTACCCCAGCCATGTGTCTCGTCCTGCGGCAATCTCCCTTGGTGTGAAGGGGAAGCGTAGGAACAACCATCAGCGATGAGGGACAGCTTCAGGAGAGAACAGGGGCCATTCTATGATGTTTGCCTTGCTTCCTTTACATCCGTTCAGTCTGACATTCTCCAAGTTCCTTTAAGGGGTTTGCAAAGCTCGATGTACCCCGCATCCATGCCATTCCCTTGGTGAAGCCATCTGAGGTCAGTCTCATCACCAGTTTGTTGGAATCAAAGGCGATATGGAAGCCTGTTTCCTGACAAGAAGGGACCCAGTTGTGACTGCACCTCACAGGCACCACGAGAGAGGGGTCTCCCGATCACCTCCACACTCCTGACCTCTGGGGCTTGAGAATGCAGCTCTTGCCGTGTAAGCCACCGGTGCTTAGCCACCAAAGCCGAGCAAGCAGATGCCCGAGCCCTTCATGGGTGTCCCCAGCATTTCAGAAATGGAGCTGTCCCTTAGGGAACTCCAATAGCATCAGGAAAAGAGGCATGGGTGGAGAGCTGCATCCATTCTATGCAGAGGGGACTACATCTTTTTCACATTAAATTTTGTTATAAATCTCCTCATGATGACTTCTGAGGAACTCCTTGTGACATGCAACCACAAGGAAAGCTGGCTGACATACAACCACAAGAAAAGCTGGCTGACTTACAACCACAAGGAAAGCTGGCTGACATGCAACTACAAGAGTTTCTCTCTAAAGTGTTCTTGTAGAAGAAAAATGCCAGCCAGAATCTGACAAAAGCTGGGCTTTGGGAATAAAAAATTGTACCTCCTTATATACTTCTTTTGAACTAATGTACAAATGCTGTCCAATGACATCATTCAGAGACACGGGCCCTGAAGCACTGGCTTAAAATAGTTTATAATGTTATATTAATCACATGCAAACAATGCTTCCAAAATGCTAGGAAACCATTGATTCTTTTAAATAATTTAAGCAATGCCCCTAAAACTCTTTTTGACATGATTTGCTTAGCAAAATACCCTCTTCCATTTCACAGGAAACTTTGAGCCCCTTTATGTCCTCGTGAATCCCACACAGCGGCCCTTCCTCCTCACGGTCCCCTCCTCGCTTCACTTCCTCAGCCTCTGTGGGGCCCCAGAGTTCCCACACTGCATGGCTCACGCCAAACTCCTGATTTTGTCAGAGTGCATGAGCCAGAGAGTTTGGTGGTCCTGCCTGGAGAGCCTCTAAGCATCACATCCCACCATGTGTACATACGTTCTGTACAGGTCTCTGTGTTTATGGTATAGACATATACATACGGATTGCCCATATGTATGTATGTATGCTCCTTACGATGTTCTGGGCTCCATCAGTTGAGAAGGTGACTCAGACCTGTGTGGGGTGGCATGGCTCAGGGGTGGCACTGATGGATCTACAGCCTGTGCCATCCGCAGTGAGATGGAGGAGCTGGATCACAAAAGCAGGTCCCTGGGAGTTGGGGATGGTTCCGGGGTAAAGCGTTCTCTGTATAAGCATGAAGAGAAGTTGGATCTCCACACAACTTGGTATGGTGGTGTATATCTATCACCCCAGTGCTGTGGAGACAGGGACAGGCCAATTCCTGGACTTTGCTGGTCATTTAGTCTAGCTGAAGCAATGAGCTCCAGATTTAGTGAGATAACCTGTCTCAAAAACCGAAACGAAGGGTGAGGAAGGACACACACACACACATGTATGTACATGCATGTACACACATACGTGTACATACACACATGTCACATACACATACCACACACATACGTACACATACATATACACACATACCAGCCAAGTGTACACACATGTGTACACGCATACATGTGTACACACACATACTCCAGATGACACCAGCTTGATCATTACACATCAAAGGCATATTTCAGATAGACCACCACTATCCAGTCCATAAACAAGAACAATTATCATATTTCAGTTGAAATATTTGTGAAACTTGGAAAACCACCCCTTTCCCAGAACCTTGGAAAATTTAGGACCAAAGTTGTCCAGCCTTTCACCCGTAGATACCTCAGCTGGCTTTGAGGAACTGCATCCAGTCTGGAGTCTTGTGAGGAACGACAAACAACATTTGACCTGTGAGCCTTAAAAAGGAAAAATGGCCCCAAACCAAATCAGACAGAACAACAACAAAAGCAGCAGACAAGGCTCTCGGTCTTCCGCTCAGGCTCTTGGCACCTGGCGGGTTGGTGTGGGCTGTCAGGAGGCCCACATCGCCTCTCACCTTGTCCAACCCACCTCCCCCGATATCTGTGATTGAGTATCATCAGCCCCCTCCCCCTGCCCCCTCAGATCTTGGAAGAGCGATCAAAGAGGAATTTAATTAAACTTTCATATTTAATTTCCATCTTCACTTTTACTGGGTCTTTTTGCTCAAAACATGCTATTCTTGGGGAGCTGAGAAGTTACTCAGGAGAGCAGAACTCAGTGGGATCAGAGAGAAACTCAGCCTTCATGGGTTTTCTTGAAAGAGCCCAGCCCGTCCATCTTCATGAAGACTGAACAGGCTTATTATTTAGGGCAGCAGCATCTGAATTATGAATCACCAGTGGTAAATTAAGAATGCAAAGAGTGACCTCCATTCCCATCCGGCCTGGCACAGAGCTGTATTTAGGGTACGGATGGTACGGCAAGTCAGGGCTGGTCCCCACACCCACTGCCTCACCATGGGCTCCAGAAGGCAGTGGCACCCCCAAGGCAGATTTCTCATTCCATGTACCCACAGCTGTTGGAGATAAGGACACAGGCAAAGGCCACACAAAAATCTCTGGGTATATTTATTATTTATTTGAAGGCACCCTTATGGGCATCCTACCCTTTGCTCCAATGATGGTAACTTTGCGCTCTAGTCACACACTTGGGGCCCCATCTGAGGCCACCCTGCATAGCCTCCAGGGTGGGTCCTCCCAAACCAGGGGTTGCCAGGAATAAGGTCTGCAAGGCTCCACTTGAAGAGACTAAGTCTTATTCCCAAAGTTTCAAAGCCGCCTGTGCACACTCATAATTCAAGCACTTGGTACATATCTTTCTGACCTATTCATTAAAGCCTTATCCCTAAGGAGGTCTCCTGCCTGCCACTTCCCTTAGCAGGACTGGAAAACAGCCATTTTCACCATTGTACCCACAATGCCCGTTAGCAAAATTGGAAGCGTAATTCAAATCCAGGAAGAGCCACCTCCCCTCGACTCCTGTGTCCTCTGCCACCACTAACATTCAGTGGGAGACCTGACTGAGGTTGACACACCTGTCCAAACAGGCACACGTGCTCTGGTGGGAGGGGAGTGTTGAGGTTATTAACTGGCTGCTGCGGGAGGGCAGGCAGTGTCCACTGAAAGACACACACTCAGCCCTAATTCCTAGAACTTGTTCCTGTGTCTCCATTCAGAAGTAGAGTCTTTGTGGATGTTGTTAGGTGACAATGAGGTCCTCCTGGCCTGGGGTCAGTCCCAGAACAATGTCTGGAGTCCCCAAGAAGAGAAGAGATGAGCATTGAAGTAGGAAGCCAATGAAGACGGAGGTTCATGTGGTTTGGATCTTAAATGCTCCCTAATGCTCACATTTGAAATCTTGGTCCCCAGCTGATGGTCCTACCCGGTATGTGGGGTGAAATCTTGGTGATCTGGGCTCTTTCTGGAGGAAGTAGATGTTGGAGGGATGCCTTGGTAAAATATAATCGGACCCTGGACCATCCACCTACCCCAGTCCTTATCTCTCCTTCTTGGTTCCATAAAGTGAGCAGCTCCCTGCAAGGATCTTCAGCCTCACCAAAACAATGGGGTCTAGCATCATAGACTGAGTCCTCTGAGACTATGAGCCCTATCCTATGGCTTAGCTGATGTTCTGTTGTTGTGAAAAGACACCATGGATGAGGCAGGTCTTTTAAGAGAAAGCATTTAGTTGGGGGTTTGCCCACAGTTTTAGAGGGCTCATTATTGTCATGGTGGAAAGCAGACAAGCACAGCATTGGGACAGTAGCTACGAGTTTTATATCCTAATCTACAGGAAGCAGGCACAGAGAGAGAGAGAGAGAGAGAGAGAGAGAAGCAACAGATAGGCAGACACTGGTACTGGTGGAGGCTTTTGAAATCTCAAAGCCCACACCCAAAGACACACCTGCTCCAATAAGGCCACATCTCCTAATCCTTCTCAAACAACTCCACCCCTGGTGACTAAAGCATTCAAATATATTGCAAGCAGAGACTGCACTTTGGTTTCCTGGCCACCCAGACCCAAGTAATAGCACAGAAACTATATTCATTACAACATTGTTTGGCCAGTAGCTTAGGCATATTCCTTGCTAGCTCTTACATCTTAAATTAACCCATTTCTATTACTCCGTGTATCACCACGAGGCTGTGACTTACTGGAAAGGTTCTGGGCATCTTTCTCCTTTGTTAGCTACTTGGTGTCTGTCTGACTCTGCCTACCCTCTCTGTATATCTCTGTTCAGATTTCCCACCTGGCTTTGCTCTGCTAAGCCCTTGGCCCGAACAGCTTTATTCATCAACCAACAAAGGCAACACATATACAAAAGGACAGACATCCCACGTCAATACATGAGCTGATGGGGACATTGTCATACAAACCACCATGTCTTGTAAGTTGGATATCTCAGGTATTTTTTTCATAGAGAAGAAAACCTGACCAGCACAGGGAAGACACGAGATCAACATTAGAACATGCTGAGGACTGATAGGGATAGCCAGAGTTGCCTGGAGCCAGAAGATAGAAGGAAGTGCATTCCCAGTACCTTTAAACGGAAGTGGCCCAGCAGACACCTGCAGGAGCTGGGGTTTCTGGTCTCTGGGTGAGAAGAGAATGGTGACCTGTTGCTTAAGCCACATTGCTCATGATACACTTGTTACGCCCTCCCCAGGAGACTAACATAACCATTTGCCTGAAGTCAGGGGCCCCTCCTATTTTCTCTCCAAGTGAGATGCTTGGAGCAGGACTATGTGACTTCCAAAGTTAAACAAAACAGACATGAATCTCCCGCAGAGGAAGTTTTATCAGGGGAACAAGCAGGATAAGACATAAATTGGATGGTGACCTCTGGTATTGTTACCATGATGTTTCACTGAAGGCTAGCAGGAATGAGATTGTTCCATACGAACACTGGCCCTGTGCTGATACCAGACACAGCAGGATATCCTTTACTAACATAGAATTCTATATATCTCTTCTGACAGTTGGTGGGGAGGGATATCCTCTGCTAACATAAATTTTCTAAGTATCTATGCTGAAAGCTGGTGGGGATGGGATATTCTAGAGAAAGACTCATATCCTTCCCTGTGGCTCTCAGACAAACACCAGTTTGTCCCTGTGAAATCAATGTGTCTGATAGGCATTCAGAGGTCAGTGCTGAAGCTGCTATTGGCTTTCACAGAACACTCTCGGGTCTGGAATGGGTGAGGATCTCAAATCTGAAAGCTTGAGGGCTCCATATTGTCAGTCTGGATTTGTATCAAACCTGTCTCTGTAACAGAACATGGATGAAGGACGCCTGAGCCCAGACCCCCTTGGTCCCAGTTAGCCCATCTCACAGTTACACTGATAACACTCCCCAGATTTCTGTAAGTGCACAGCTGGGGACATAAGACTAGGCTTCTGCCCATGCCCCCTTGCCCCAGATTGACCAAACTAGAAATAAGTCCATTTTCCATTATGAATCTGTGTCCTAATTTCTTTGGAACACAGGGGACTGAGGTGGCGGTTAAGGGGTATAAGTGGCCAGGAGTTGGCAATGTCTGAACCAGGTGTGGAGTAAACTGGATCCTTCCACTGGCTCTGGAGTAGAGGAAAACGCTCTTCTCCAGCTTGGTGTGCATGGAGGTTGGTTCTCCTAAGGTCTATCCTTGGCTAGCAGATGGAGACTTCTCTCTGGTACCCTCCCGTGGTCATCTTTCAATGTCCCACTGTCTTTGTCTTGCTGCTCTAAGGACAGGGTCCATCCTCATGACTCCATTCTGTATTAACAACCCCTGAAGCCATTGTCTGTAAAGAGAAGCCACACTGGGGTTCTGGGAGTCAGGGTTTCAAGTCCTGAGAACTAGACCCTTTCTGGGGTGAAATCCAAGCACAGCCCTGAATTCTAGAGCTGGGCCTCATTCCCCCTGGCTGAGTCTTGGCCACCGTCCAGGGCAATCCATGTCCAAAGAGCTGCAGACATTGAAAACCAGCTGCAGGTGCACCAGCCAGTCACTCAGGGTCAGGAGGGCAAACGTCACCATGGCTTCACTCCTTCACACATCTCAGAAGATACCAAATGACCCCTGCTTGGGCCATCCAGCCTCCACAAGGCTGAACCAAGCCCTCCCTGTGTATCCTCTCAAAGGAAGAAGCACATGACCGTTGGCTCTCGGGAAGGAACTGGTACAGAGACCCCCCCCCCTCGANCGAGGCTGCCGGGTGCATGGGGGGAGCTGCACGTACCTGGGGCTGTCTTCCACTGATCCCTCCTACTGAGTGATGTGTCCCTCTCCTTACTGCCCCTGGCCAGCCAAGGCAGGGTACCTGGACATGCTACCTCCTTGCCTCTCTTGAGCCCACAAAGTGGTTATTCCTGGCCACCAGCTCTGCTCCTACACAGACAGAGCAACCCAGGCCACGTCCACAGAAGGAGGGGGCGAGAGAACTCAGGTCAGGACACGGCAGCTGCAGGGTGGTGTTTTAAGCAACGGCTTCATTTCTCCTCCATCCTCCATCCCTCTGGAGCTCAGTCAGACTCACCCGCATGAAGTGGTCTTCGTACCATCACTCAGCTGTCAGCCCCAGCCACTGGTCTAGCCCCAAGGGACACCCGTTCCATTTCTACCCAAGTAGACTTGCCAGCGTAAGACATTTCATCGGGAAGCAACTGCGTGCTGTGCAGCTCTAGATCCGACCGCTCTCATTGAATGCCATGTTTTCCCGAGGGTTACCTCCCTTGGAGGGCAACTCAGTCTGTCACTTCCTTTGACATTTTGGTTGTGAGCCTAGCCTTTAATGGTCGACAGCTCCCCAACCTGACTTCATTCTCTTTAAGAAAATTGTAGCCAGGGCGTGGCACGGTCACCCCTCCTCGATGAACATCTGGTGGCTTCCACCTTGAAGCACGTGCAACATCGTGTCTCTGAAACACTATAATTGTGCACAAGTTTATGGTAGTGATAATCTCATTCCTTCTGGGTGTTTGCATACTGCTAATTTAATGTGAACGTTGACACAAATTAGAATCACCTGAGTCGAGAGCCTTACCTGAAGAACTCTACCTGCCCTAAATGTGAGTGGCGTTTTTCTGGCAGCCCAGATTAAAGGGGAGATGATTCAGTATTCTGCTCATCCAGAGGATCTGGGTTTGGTTCCCAGCACCCATATGGCAGCTCACACACCTGCAACTTCAGTTCCAGGAGATAACAAGCCCTATTCTGACCTGGGTAGGCACCAGGGTCACATGTGGTGCACATACATACATGCAAGCAAATCTTTCATACATATATGATGAATAAACCTTTAAAAATAATCTTTGAGTGGTATGGTAGAAGCAAGACCGCC
>LOEQ01001055.1:72200-88781 GCA_001685075.1 Bramus lutescens
CTGCAAGGGGAGGGGAGGGGGCTGCGAGGGGAGGGGAGGCTCCTCCCAGGCAATGCTGGTATAGTTCTGCCCTAGTTGCATGAGTCTCTGGAGGTGTTGGCGTATATAGGTTAATTAAAGAGGGGCTCCCCCTGTGTGCTTTGGGAAAGCCATCTGCCAGGAAGGTGCTTTGGGGTCGCCCACACTCCAGCCAGTCACCCCTCATTCACGCTCTGTAAGGAAACCCAATGCACTCATGGGTCCCCCGGGGTTAACTTTTGTGTAATGGAACATTGGTTTGTGGCTGGGACATTACAAGGAGCAGGTAGCTGTTTATTCTGCCTTCCAGCAAAGGAGTCTTTATCACACCCAATAACACAAAGTTGTTGCTGTTCTCTTCAAACTGTAGGTGTGTGTGTGTGTGTGTGTTTTAAAGTTGAGGGGAAGAAAACACCCTAGAGTTTAGTATATTTCCTGAAAGAACAGGATGGGGCAGGATGAGGCAGGCCATATAAGAACTAGTCACCTGTCATGAGGTTGAAGGAAGTCTGGGCAAGCGTTTCCTCTCTCGTTGGTCTCTTTTACACGGATACAGGCACCAATCCCAGAACCACATGGCTGGTTGTCTTCTCCTGTGGGTCACAAAAGCCACGGTGATTGTGTACATTTGTCAAGACACAGGTGCTCAACATCTTATTCTCAGGAGACCTGCAGGGAACAGTCACTTCAAAATCAGGAACAAGACAAGTCCCTGTATTTGCATTCATCATCCTGCTGGAGGTCCTGAACAGCACACTAGTACAACATAAATAAACGTGACACCGACAGAAAGGAAGAAACAAGGACTGTCGTTCCTCGCGATTGTTCTGACCCGCAACACAGAAGCCCCAGGAACACGGGGGTCAATTCACAGCATAAATAACAGGGAATTTCTCCTCCGTGCAAGGTCTGACCTCTCAGAAGCATGCCTGCAGCCCAGCAACAACAACATAAACATACAGCCCTTTAAAAATACGTGGGCAATAGGGAGAAAAGGCACAAAGAACTGAGAGGAAGTCCCACAAGAGACACCGGAAGAGGTCTCTGGGGGGGGGCAAGCCTAATGAAGAGGAGAAGGAACAGACAAGCGTGCAAAGACCACCCACCCTCCCCAAATCCATCTGTAAGGATGTAATTTCAAGACGAACCTGAGGACCTTTCCATAACACATGGCAGACCTATCATGACACTTACACAGCTGTGAAACAAGTTGGATGCAGAGCGGATGGCTTGGTTCTACATGTGACAACCCGAGTCTGAACCCCAGGACCCCTGTAACCATCAGGTGTGGCTGTGGGTGTTTGTAGTCCCAGCACTGGAAAGGTGGGGATCGCTGGCCAGTCAGCATTGTGTGTTTGCTCGTTTCCAGGCCAGAGAGAGACTCTGCCTCAAAAACAAGACAAAGGGCATCTGAGGAAGGACACCTAAGGTTGGCCTCTAGCCTGCACCTGCACACCAGCACAGCTGGATGTCAACAGAGAGAATGACCACTAATTAGAGTAGCAGGCAGAAATTTGGCCCCCAGACTGCACCTGCTGGTCTCCTAGGCTGTGCAATAACCCTCCTGCACTCTGTAAAGATTTGTCACTCGAACTGATTTAATAAAAACTGATTGGCCAATAGCTGGGCAGAAAGAGATTGAGCATGAATGTCAGACTAGGAGATTTCTGGGAGGAGGAAGGCAGAGTCAGAGAGTTGGTAGCAGGCAGAGAGATCAAGATGGGCACATTGTGCTGAGGAAAGGTACCAAGGCATGTGACAAAGTTTAAATAAAAATATGCATTAATTTAAGTGTAAGAATTAGCTAGTGACAAGCCTGAGCTATCAAGTGAGCATTTATGATTTATAATTCAGACTCTGAGTCAATTATTTGGGACTTCTGTTTATACTTCTGACTTTTAGGTGTGTGTGTGTGTGTGTGTGTGTATGTGTGTGTGTGTTGAATGCCTACACACATATCTATACATGCACATTCAGAAGTCAGAAGTCTGTATTAAGAGTCTTTTTAGATCTCTGTTTTTTAAGGTTTATAAAAAAAATACATTTATTAATGCATTTGAGCATCTACGATCACATGTGTGGAAATGCATGTGAGTATCTGTGGGCACATACGTGGAAATGCACGTGAGTATCTGTGGGCACATACGTGGAAATGCACGTGAGTATCTGTGGGCACATACGTGGAAATGCATGTGAGTATCTGTGGGCACATACGTGGAAATGCACGTGAGTATCTATGGGCACATACGTGGAGGTCAGAGAGCCACTTGTAGGAGTCACTTTTCTTTTCCACCACGTGGTTCTCAAAGCTCAAGTCATCGGGCTCTGGCAGGCACATATGTGTTCTAGTTAGTGATAAAACACTCCAACCCAAAGCACTCGAGGAGGAAATGGTTTCTAGTCTTCCACCACTGGGGGAAGTCAAGGCAGAAACTTAAAGCTGAAACCATGGGAGAATGGTGCTGAGCTCTCAGGCTCAGACTTAGTTTGTTTTGGTTTTGGTTTGGTGTTTACACACTACAGGCTCACTTGCCCAGGGAACAGTGCTGCCTAGGTGGGCTGAGCCCTTCCACATCAATAGCAAATTAACAAAATAATCCTCCACAGTCTAGGCAGTTCCTCAAGGGAGGAGGCTTCGGCTCTACAGTATTAAGCTGACAAAATTAACCGAGACAGCTCCCTAACACAGTGAACCATCTTGTCAGCCCTCTATCTTATTTTTTTTATGACAGGATCTCTCCTTGGACCTGGAGCTGATCCTTTTGGCTAGAGCAGCCAGCTATCAAGCCCCAGGGACACTCCTAGCTCTAGTGTCACAGCTCGCTATCATGTCTGACTTTTGCATGTGTGCTAGGTAGGGATTCAAACTCAGGTCTCGATGCTCTCCCAGCCTGCACTTTACACAGGGAGGCATCTGCCCAACACCGTCTCCTGGCTTTTGAGCTTTTGAAGACAGAATCAGCTACAGAACCAAGCATGTGAAGGGCTCAGATACCACAGTCCTCTGTGAAGGCTGAGGATGCAGGTACCCAAGCATGGTGGCTGGACCAACGCTTGAGAATGCCTCAAAAAGACTGATGTGGGATTCCCCTCCGTATGCTGTGAATACCATTGGTTAATAAAGAAACTGTCTTAGGCCTGCACAGGGCTGGAGGCACACTGCTACTCCTTTAAGAGAGGTCTTCCTGATTCAGCGGTAGCAGAAAAAAAAGCCACATGGTTTTGAAATGGCGGTTTCCTGGGCCATGCTGCCAGTAAAAACTCTGATGAGGTCTGGCTATGGAGCATTTAAATGGGGTTTGTGAGCAGAGGCTACCGCTTGCTTAATGGCAACACAGACCTGCTGTAACTTAAACCTGGATCTGGGGCAGAGAGAATGGCTCTCAGAGGCAATGAATGGACCTCCAACATGTTGGACTGGGTGGAGCCAAAAGGCAAAGCAGGCTTAGACTGGTAATGATGCTTAGCATTTTAAGAAGCTCTCCAGGACAGATACACAATAGGACAGACTGAGACATAAAAGAACTCTAGACGAGTCACAGTGTGTTTTTAAAATGCATATAAGCTTGAGAGATAGAAGAAAAAGAGTAAAGAGACAGTAACTGTAATATGAAAGAGTACAGGCACTCTAAATTAAAGGAGTAAAGATAATAAATATTAAACTTGTAGAAAAAGTAATAGAGTAATAAAAATAAGCCATGTAAAGATGGAATATGCACAGAGAGTCTGGATTATGTATATTTATTGTGTTTTCTTTAAATTTTTTGACTGTAAAGGAGCTAAGTAACCAACATATATACTTTAAAGGTATCTTGTTTTCAAAATTTGGAAAAGAGGGTCTTCTTTTGTTTCCACAGAGGATGAGACCCTGTGGATTCATTTCAGGCTAATGTGGTTTGATGGACCAAGACCTCCCGAAGATTGCTGTGAACACCCTCAAAAATTACTTTGCGCAACAAAAAAACAGGAAGTAGTTTGGAGAGAACTACACCCACATTCCCTAAATGATTGTTTATAAATGTTTGTTTACATTTAAAGGAGGATATTCTATAAAGATTTGCATTGGTATGGATCTTGGTTTATTGATACAAATTTAAGGTCAATTCTGTTATATGTATATTTTTCCTCTTGATTAAGGCATTGTGTTTGTGCAGCTTGTTTAAAAATGTAATGTATAATTAAGAAATATAGGCTAATAAATAATCATCTATAATAGTCAAGTGTGTTGTCATGTTAGGTTTTTTTAGATACATAGAGATATATTTCAGATGGATAGGCATTCTTCAAACCTTTCAAAGACTACAGAATATGGCAGTTAAAATGTTTTAAAAACTTAGGACTTTTCATAACAATGAGACATGTCTGCTCCTGGCAGCACCAATTACTTTAAGAGGATGATGGGCACTGAAGAGGCCCCTCATGGAGTTTGTTAGCCATTTGAGCAAGAAGCTGTTCTTGCCTGAACTGCTTGACAATATGCTGTGTGAACTGGACATGCAGGACTCACAGAGAAATGACTGATGAACTTGCCTAAAGATGAGATGATCCTTCAGGGTTCCTGCTTCATGAAAGAGTCTGCTAGACATTCTGAAGGACACAGAAAAAAGTGACTGACAAACTGCCAATATAGGCGGAACTGTCTTTGAAATTTCCTGCTTCATAAAAAAGTTTGCTAGAAACTAGGGTCCTGTAGGCTAAAGATGGATGCTCCAATGATACAGAAGAACTTTGGGTCCAAGCAGTGAGATGTCTCTGTCAATTCTAGAGTTTTGGAAGTTGCTTATAATGCATTTCCTAATTCCTTAGGTAATATTATATCCTTCCAGAGTCTTTGACAGAGTTGAAGAATAGATAGTTATAATTATAGTTTTCCTTAGTTATGATAAAAGGCAAAGTAGATATAAATATTGTAACTGTAATTCTGTTTTGTTATATGTAATTTTACTATGTTAAAATTAAAATCTTCCTTTTTATCGAAACAGAAGAGGTGATGTGGGAGTCCCCTCTGTATGCTGTGAATACCATTGGTTAATAAAGAAACTGTCATAGGCCTACATAGGGCAGAATATAGGTAGGTGGGGAAAACTAAACTGAATGCTGGGAGAAAGANTGTGGGAGTCCCCTCTGTATGCTGTGAATACCATTGGTTAATAAAGAAACTGTCATAGGCCTACATAGGGCAGAATATAGGTAGGTGGGGAAAACTAAACTGAATGCTGGGAGAAAGAAGGCAGAGTCAGGAGAAGTCATGTAGATCTGCCATAGACATATGCCAGAACTTTACCCAGTAAGCCATAGCCACCATGACAATACACAGATTAATGGAGATGAGTTAATTTAAGATATGAGTTAGCCAGAAATACTCTTACGCTATTGGGCAAACAGTATTGCAAATAATATGGTTTCTGTGTGATTATTTCAGGGATAAGCAGCAGGGAAAAAACTAAGTGGCACCTACAACAAAAGACCATGCATGCTTCCCCTGAGGGACCAAATACCCAGTCACCTCAGATATGGCACCAGAGGCTGAGCTACAAAATGACTCCACCTGAGACTTGCCGAGTAAACCAACGTTTAATTAGGATTGCTTACAGGAGTTTGAGCGAGGGGTTATTTCACGGGCCACACCACTGAGGGAAAGACCTCTTCCTCAACAATCATCAACACCTGGTCTATCCTCAGGGCGAGACAGGTGTGGTGAGTCACTCTCCTGAATCCACTCTGGGCACCACCAGCCCAATCTCATACAGGTAACCAGAGGTGCTGAGATTCCAGAACAGCATTGGTCATGCTGTGCCCACAAGACAGTCATCTGCAGCCAAGAGCCGGCTCCCCACTGTGCCAACACAAGAGGTGGTGTAGAACTTTCATGAGACAGAGCTTTCAAGAAGGCTTCAGCTCCCTGTGAGCCTTGCCCTCGAGAGAGATGAACACATTACACGCAGGCGCCCAGGTCATTTCCTTTAAAGTAAGTTTACATGAAAGAGCAAGGTTAACTGTGAGTGTTTCTCATGTCCTAGCCACCACGTGGTTCACTGTCTTGTGTGTGCCACCACATGATACCAGCAGCCATGTTGGTGTGGAGTCAGGAGGCCCCACCTGACCCTGGGCTTTCTCTATGTCCAAAAGTGTGAGCCAACTTAGATATCTTTTATTCTTGAAGAAGTAACCAGCCTAGAGTGTTTTGTTCCTGCATCAACATGCGGATGAATACAGCATAGGAATAAACTGCTCACCTGATGACATCCCAGGGACAGCTGGTCCCTTGTCCAGGCCATAAGTTCCAGAAAGGACGGGTTTTCCCTCTGCAAAGACAGGAGCCCAGCCAGTAAAGACGATCGGATGTTGAACAACTCATAAGAACCAAGAAGGTCCTGGTCCAAGGCTAGTGCTCAAGCCTACCAACCTGGTGGGCCAATCAGTCTTCCTGTGAGAGAAGGCGCATTGGCAGGAGGCTGTGAAAGTCCACACAGAATGTTCTCCCCAGGGAGAAAAAAAAAGCCAGGCTTAGCAGAAAACCGCTCTTCTTTTGCACGTACACAAATGTGCTTAAAGTGGATTAGCATCTAAATATTTAAAAAAAATAACAGTAGTGAAAAATTATTTCAGAAAAAGTGTGGGAGACCACATGGTACCTGAGAAGTGGAGATCCTGAATAGCAGACAGGTCACTCAAACAGGAACAGACACTGACTTCATTAGAACAGGAGACTTCTCCTAAGAGAGCCTCACAGAATAAGAGACACACAGAGAAATCGAGGACGTGAGATGCTTGCCTCTCATTCTCAGCCTGCTTCAGCTGCCGTGACAAAACAGCTCAAGGAAGTGGCCAGAGGCACGGGATGCATCGTCTCACGGTTCTAGAGGCTGAGTGGCCAAGTCCAGGACTCCAGCAAGACTGGTTGTGGTAAGGGCGCCTTCCTAGCTTGTGCACAGCCATCTCACTGAACCCCGTGTGCCCTCCACTCTAAGCATGAGCACGGGGAAGAGAAAAAGTTGTGACAGAGAACTTGCAGGTGTGTCTGTGTGTGTGTTTGTGCACCTGTGTGTGTATATGTGTGTATGTGTCTGTGTGTGTACATGTGTATGTGTGTATATGTGTGCATGTATGTGTACATGTGTATGTGTGTATGTGCACCTGTTTGTATGTGTATGCGTGTGTATATATGTGTGTATACATGTGTATTGTGTGTACATGTGTATGTGTGTGTGCCTGTGTATGTGTGTATGTGTGTATGTGTCTGTGTGTATGTGTGTGTATGTGTGCATGTATGTGTACACGTGTATGTGTGTATGTGCACCTGTTTGTGTGTATACATGTGTATGTGTGTATGTGCACCTGTTTATGTGTGTATGCGTGTGTATATATGTGTGTATACATGTGTATTGTGTGTACATGTGTATGTGTGTGTGCCTGTGTATGTGTGTATGTGTATATGTGTGTATGTGTCTGTGTGTACATGTGTATGTGTGTATGTGTGCATGTATGTGTACATGTGTATGTGTGTATGTGCACCTGTTTATGTGTGTATACATGTGTATTTGTGTATGTGTGTGTGTGTGCCTGTGTGTGGTGTGTGTGTGCGCACCCTCACATGTCTGCATATGCAAACGGATGCTTGAGGTTGGAATCAGGGAGTTTCTTCAGTTGCTCTATACCTTACTTTTCTGAGACAGGGTCTTTCGCTGACCCTGGCGCTTTGGAGCCTGGCAATTGGCCGGATTGTCTAGCCACCAAGCCCTGGTGATCCTCCCGTCTCCACCTTCTGAGTGCTGAGATCACAGAGATGTGCCACCCACCTGGATGCTGGGGTCCTGAACTCAGGCCCTCGAGCCCTTAAAGCAAGCCCTTTGCCATCTGGGCCGTCTCGCCAGCCTCCGGTGGCTCTTACTATAAAGGCACAAACCCTGTTGCTCATGGCGTCACCCCTGTGACTCAGTTCCACCTCACTGCTTCTTTCTGTGGCTCATTTCTAAGCACATCCCACAGAGAAGTTGCTCGGAGTTTGGAAGCATACTGGGTTTCCTCGGCTCAGGGATGGGTCCAGGAAAGGAACCGGATGGTGCCAGCCACAAGTGACGGATGAGGCGTACGCACAGCAAGGACAGACCACAGCGCGGATGACATAAAAAAAGAGCAGAGTGAACGGAAGCTTCCAGAGCGTATTTGAATAATAACGTGAGGGAGGATTGATATGGATTTCATGAGGGCTGCTGAACTCATGATGGTGGAAGCTGAGAAGACAGAGAGACATGAAAACATCAGAGACACAGCTGGGGGTGAAAGTCAGCAAGATGTGCATGTGGGTCGGGCGTGTGGTACTGGAGCATCCCCGCATCCTGGCAAAACTGAGTGATGAGCCGTCACCATTGAACCTACCGGAAAGGAAGTGGGTTTGGGGAACTCAGCTTCAGTTTCGTGTGTGGTGAGGCCCTGGGAAGTCTGGTGCCTGAGAATCCTCCCATCAAGGACACTGGTGTCCGCAGAAGCTCAGGAGACTTCTGTGGGAGGGAGACCTGGAGTTTGGAGCGGCGACCTCCAATATGGGGGACTGCCAAGGACTGGTGTGGAGTGGGCTGTGTCTCTCGGCAGCTGGTGTGAAGTCCTCAGTCTGAAATCTGTTTGACAGCTGGTCACTGAGGGATTGTCACCACAATCCAGGTGTGTCCTCCCTAGGACTCAGCCCCAGGACCACTACAGCTCAATTCTGTGCGGCATTTACCCTGCCTTCCCCCTCTGTTTACCGGCTCATGGCCCCACTGAGCTTGCTGGGAGAATTGGTGAAAGAGAATCATATGAAAACGCCAGTACTTGGACCCTGGCAAGTCTTTCTGGGAGCTTTCTGATCACTGAGCCCAAGATGTGGAGTGCACATAATGAGGATATTAGGAAAGCTCCACCCCCTACCCTCAGGGGCTCGGTGCGCTCCAGCTGAGCTTTTGAAATCTGTTTACACCCTTGGCCCTTGAAAGTACTTTATAGCATCCAAATATGTAAATAGTTTTTATTACAATTTTCATTGCCGTGTTCTCAGATTTTTTGACCTTTTTCTTGACACTATGTAAAAACCAGGATTGGTGCCATGACTCAGAGGTTTAGAGCACTGGCTGCTCTTGCAGAGGACTCAGGTTTTGCTCCTAGCACCCACATGACGGTTCACAGCCATCGGTGACTTCAGTTCCAGGGGAAATGACGCCCTCTTCTGACCTCTGAGGGCACTGCACACACAGGGTGCACAGATGTCCAGGCAGTCGGCAGCCTCTCCTCTCTCCCCACTCTCACCATGGAAACCGCCCTGGGTGTGTCTATCAGGGTGTTCTCTGAGAGGCTTAACTGAGGATGGATGAGATCCCAAACTGAGCCCAGCATCCTTGCTTTGCAATGTGACCAGCTTGTCTGGTGTCCCTCCACTGGGACTGTAGCTCTGGACTGAGAGGAACGGCCTTCCTTCCTTGTGGTGCTCTTGTCAGAGCAGACACGTGACTCATACAAAGTCTTCATCTACATATGTAATGATACGATGTCCCCACAATACAATGGAGTGATATTTCATTTGTATTTTAATAAATAAAGCTTGCCTAAAGATCAGAGAGTAAAGCAGCGTCACTGGTCAGTCTTACTACCAGGCTGTGGTAACACATACCTTTAATCCCAGTAGCCACACTAGTTGCCATAGAAACCGGGCAGTGCATGCCTTTAATCCCAGCCCTAGAGAGAATTATAAAGCAAGAGGAGACAGCTCTCAGACACAGTCTTATTCTGAGATTCCTGGAGGCAGGATCGCCATTTCGGATTGAAGTAGAGCTAAGAGCCAGTGGCTGGCTGTTTTGCTTCTCTGACCTTCAGGTTGAACCCCAAGTTCTGTCTCTGGGTTTTTGTTAACTGTGCTACACTCTCTTCTTGTAAGAACACTAATTCTGCTGACCTCTGGGCCCTGTAGTGACCTCATTTTGCTCCTCTACGTCTCTAAAGAGCTGTCTAAAGAGTCACATTCTGAGGTCCTGGGGTATAAAGAGAAATAGGCACAGATATCGGCTGCACCACGTTACAGATCCAATTTCAGAACCAGAGAAGTGAGTCCCATCATCTTCTCATGTCCCATACTGCCACACGACATATAACAGAAGACAGATGTCCCCAGGCTGGGTCAGTACCACAGCTTCTTTCTGGGCCAGGGTGAGAGACGGCACAGTCATTTCTCTTCCTCCCCAGCCTTCTAATCCTGGAGCCTGCAGACACGGGAGTCTGATGGGGCTTGGAATGGTTGAAAAACGATTTCCTTCAGAGCCAGGAGGAAAGAAAATGCCAGGGGGGTGTCGGGGGTGAAGGATTACAAATTTCAAGAAGGTCACACTTCACCTGCTGTGAGTTATTGGGCTGCCTCTTCTGAGATTTCTCACCACGGCAAAGCCAAGAGCATCTTTTTTTCTGGAGTGAAGACTTTATCATAAATTCTGATGTTCAGTCTCATCATGCCAGGACCTAGAGGAGCTGCCTGGTGATCTGCTACCTTCTAGTCCACCTGGTGTCCTGATGACTCATCCCGCAAGTAACTTCCAGAGGACAAGCCTGAGGAGGAAGGCAGGTGCTATATCCCTCAACGTTTCCAAGGTCTTTGGGAGAAGGGGAGAAGCTGAGGGAAGGGGAGAAGCTGAGGGAAGGAGAGAAGCCACTAAAATGTTCCACTCCTGCCAGCAGGGAGCTTCTGCAAAAGCTGGTTAGCTCTCTAATATGGAACTCGAGATGACACCAGGTTGGAAAGTGAGCCTCTCTGAAGGTCTGAGCCAGAGCTGGAGGACAGCTGGTGTTTGACAGCTCACTGGGGTCCTGTGTTAAAAAAGGACTCAGGACTAGATGCAATTGGGTCTTGAGTGGGAGTCTCTGTCACTTCTGTGTCACCTCTGTGTACTTCTGAATCTTAGCGGAGATGGAACCTGTGATCCAGACCAAGGCACAGCACAAAATGCTTCCTGGGCACAGGCAAAGGCCATACGTCACTGCTTAAAAGGGCTGTGGCCTGGGGCTTCCTCTCAACTGATGGGCAATACTGAGTTTGTCCACTGGACCACACACTTACCCCAGAGGAATCTCAGCCCCAAAGATAACAATGCACCCATGGCCCTCAAGCACTGGCCACGCTTGTGAGAACACCAGGACTGGATAAACGGCTCTGTCCTTGCAGAGGAACCAAGTTTGGTTCCCAGCACCCATTCTGTGGGACTTACTGCTTCCTGTAACTTCATCTCCTGGAAGTCTAATGCCCTTTTCTGGAATCCGCAGGCATCTGCACTCATGTGCACAGATATAGATACACATAGTCTTCAAAATCAAAATAAGCTGGGGCTGTAGATATGGCTCAGCCGTTAGGTGTACTTGCTACTCATGCAGAGGACCCAGTTTTAGTACCCAACACCCATGTCATGGGACTCACAGTTATCTGTAATTCCAGCTCCAAGGGGCAACGTGCATAGGGCACCTAAGTACTGAATCTGGTCCTTCCCAGTGACTAGTGCAGGCGTCACTGACACATGGGTCCTGCTCTTCCTCTGTGAAGATTTCCATGTGGATCCCAAGCTCTTCCCTAGGAGGGTCAGATGGGGATTAGGGTGCACCATGTCTCCTAGGAGCTTTTTCCCTAGGAATTACTGTCATAACAACCAACAACCAATGAAAATGCACTTCTCCCCTGGAGCCAGCAGGGCTGTTTCACATGTCATATTTCCAATGTCTGAGAAACCGGGCTGAGTCTGGCCTTTCCAAAAGGAGCAAGATGGGACAGGAAGCCGCCTTGGAAAAAGGGAAGGAATTCTCCTGCTCTCATTGCCCGCCTCTACTTCCTGCCTGGCTACTGGCCAATCAGCATTTATTTATAACATAATTGACAGAATACAGAACTGTCCCATACCACATGGTGGACAGTTAGGCCACCCTTACCTACAACATCACAATAAGTCAAGCACTGGGAGCTTACAAGTCATAGACCTTTATCCCCCCACTTCCGGAAGCTAGAAGTCCAAGATGGGACTGGTCTATCCTGTATCCTGGTTCATAGTTGGCACAATCAGGCTGTGTTTCACTGGATGGAAGCACCGGGCACCTCCTAGGGGCTTTCATAAGGGCAATGACGTCATGTGCTAAGACTGTCTCCATGGCCTCCGCCCACTCTACAGACCACATTTCTCACCGCCATCGTTCCAGGTGGTAGAATTTAGCTTATGAGGCTTGGGGAAACACCCCATGGAAGCGTCTTTCCATCACCCCTCCACACTTCCCCACAGTCTCAGGGTGACCTTGCTCCTGTGCCCTCTCTCTGCTCACCTTTGGTCTTGCTGGCATAGTGCAGGTCATAGCGGAGAAGTAAACCACTGGCTCCTTTGTGGCTTCCTCTGGCCCTTCACCCCTCATTCCAGACACAGACGCTTCCCACACACCAAGCAACAGCTGTCCTATATCTCCACCTGGCCCTGACAGCACCCAGAGACCACATCAGACTACTAGGCCTCTGTGGGTCACAAGCCCCACTTCTGGTAGAGGTTGCAGATGAATTTCAGGACATGTGTGCCATGTGTCCTGACCCAGTGGGTTGCTAACATTTCTCCTCACTTCCTGAGGTTAGCTGACCTGTACCACGTGTGTGTTCATGTTACGGTATTTCACACATGTCACACTGTGTGCATACATGAGTTCCTAAGCTTAAAACACATACATGTCTATATTCATATTCACATATATGATGTGCATTATCCACATATCCACACATGTCATTTGCATGTTATACAAATACATACAACATACTGTCTTGCTCACACACACAGGCTTCCTCACACCCTGCCATTATACAGCAGTTTCTCCAAGCTGAGACAGGAAGTAAACAGCTCACAAGTCTCAGGAAGTCCATAAAGCTGACGGATTCACACGAGTCTGCCTTTCCCAGGTGGTGTAAGCAGTGAGGCATGCTGAGGAGAGGACTCGCCACCCTCTTGATCTATAGGCTGTGCAGAAAGCCCCGGTCTCTAGTTTTCCTGGGTGTCACTCATGCTGGGGTGGACTTTGGTGGAGATGCTGCCTCTGGGGAGACGGTCCTGCTGTAAGGACCCCAGCAAATTCACTGCCTCACCAAGTTGGGCTTTGCTGGAATCACTACTTGGTGAGCCGTCATTTGTCCCCAGGGGCAGTGTCACATGCGCGTCACCTCAGATGCACCCGTCTCTCTCACAGTGTGACTCACGTGTGTACAGATGCCCATTCAGACTGACGCTCTCTCAGCACCGCATCTGGCCCACACTCCCTTCCATCCTGCACATCATACAGAGCCACCCTGCACTCGAGAATGCTCATGCAAAGCCTCTCAGTCTTTCTCTCACGCAGACACACCTAGGAGTCTCTTCAGTTCCCACACACCATACTACACGTACTCCAGTCCCCCCACACACACACCCCACAGATGCTCCAAGGCTCTCTCTAGTTTCTCACACGCATACCCACAGATAGCCATAGGCACTTCACACACTCAACCACACCCTGCCTTCCCACAGCCCTTCTTGTGTTCTCTCTCTCCTTCCTCTCTCTCACACACACATACACACATATATACACACATATGTACGTATACACACATATACAAACACCATATACACACATACACACATATATACACACATACACATATGTACGTATACACACATATACAAACACCATACACACACATACACACATATATACACACATACACATATGTACGTATACACACATATACAAACACCATACACACACACACACACACAAACAGCTCTGAAAGAGTATGGTAGTTCTGGGCTTAAGTCTGTGACGCCTCCAAACTAGGGAAGGATTCCATAGGCTAGAAAGGGGGCTCACGGAGCCTTTGTGGGGTCCTGGGTGTGACACCGTGGGAAATGGGGTGGGAAGCAAATGTTGAAATATTTTTGCATGTTAGGACACTTTCTGAGAAGATAATACTGTGGACAGAGTAGAGTTAAAGCCCACTGTTTTCTGGGCACCACCTATCCATGTCCTCCACCTCTCTCTCTCTCATCTCCTCTCCCAGTACTGATATCTGGGTACCACCTATTCATCTCCCCTGTCTCTCCCTCTATTCCTCTTCTAATATCAAGCTGTTCCCTTTGCTGCTGCCCAGGCAGAGACAAGAACCCCTTGAGCTGGCAAGATGCAACACTGAGCCGCTAGGAGGATGAGCACCCCGCTTTCTGCTCCCTNTTTCTGCTCCCTGCCCTGCCGATCACAGATCGGCAGCATGAAAACAACTCCCTGCACATAGATCAAATACTCAAAAGCAAAGAGAAAGAAAAGTCAGGGCTTATTAAAATGACGCTGCTATTCCAAACAGACGCCTTCAGAATCTGTTTTGTAACCCATCCCCACAGATAGAAGCCATCAGATGAGAAATATTAATAAAGCTGACCTCTCTCTATCAGTCCACATAATTCACAGTGTAACACTTCCTCCAGCTAATTATGCTGATGACTGACATCCGATTGAACATCGATATCCTGGGGAAAACGTGTGCTTTGAAAGCCTCACCATCATCCACTTCCCAGAGGCAGGGGAATGGTGAACTGTCTGGTGGCCCAGGCTAGCGGGACATCCCTACCCCCTCCCTGGCTACCCTGACAGACTCAGGCTGCAGACAGTCTCACTGTGATGGAGAACAACCAGTCCCATGTGGCAGTTCCCTGTGGAAGCACAAGCAGAGAGAACCCCAGGTTCATGAGGTGCCACTCATGAGCAGGTACCAGTGTGGGTAGCCAGTGTTCCCCTCTGCCCAGCCAGCCCTGTCCAACCATCCATCCCTTTACTTCCCGATCTTCACGCTGGCTCCCTTCTCTTACCTGCCAGGGACTAAGCTCCTGGGATAAGATATCCTGAAACGGTGTAGGGTTTACCAGCGGAAGGTGAGGTTCCGGTGGAGGGGTCCAAGATTCAATCCCAGGATGCAAAGGCACAATCTAGACACAGATGCTTCTAGACTGCCAACGAAAGGCAGACTGAGCCACAGGTGGCAATGTCCCAGCTGTTTTTAGGGTGCCATAAAATAACCTGTGACTTTAGAACCCGCCAAGTCTGCAAACCTGAGGAATAAGAACAGGACTATGGGGAACCATAGAGAGGGGTCATACGGAAAGTGTTCTAGACTTGGGAGCTCAGCCAATAGTCACAGTGCCAAGGCAAGCATCCAGGATCAAGGTAGGGCCACAACTGACTCACTCTGAGGTGGTGGTAAAGCGTGAATCTGTCTCAGTTTCACCATAAGGTTTTGGGGGGTTACTTAACTCATAGGGGTGTTGTTAAGATGGCCCGCTATGGCTTCCATCCACACACAACCTCTCTCTGTGTGTGCCAATGTCTCTCTTCACTGTAAATATTTGTATGTGTGTCCAAATATCTACTTTTTACAAGATATTAAAGAAAACATTCTGAGAATCATTAAAGCATCGAGGAAGTGTTGAGAAATGCTGCATGATGGGGTAGACACAGAGACAGAGAGAGACAGAGACAGAGACAGAGACAGAGAGAGACAGAGAGAGACAGAGACAGGCAGAGACAGGCAGAGAGAGACAGAGAGAGGCAGAGACAGAGAGGCAGAGACAGAGACAGGCAGAGAGAGACAGAGAGAGACAGAGAAAGGCAGAGACAGAGACAGAGAGAGACAGAGACAGGCAGAGAGAGACAAAGAGAGACAGAGAGAGGCAGAGACAGAGACAGAGAGACAGAGAGGTAGAGACAGAGACAGGCAGAGTCCAATGACAACGATGCTGTTTTCATCACAGATTTTAACCACATAGAGGGAAGGTGGTGGATGGAGCCCGGCTAGGAGGGAACACCAGGATAGGACTTCTCCCTGCACAGATGTGGTAGGGTTCTCTCTGCAGCTGAGCTGAGCTGAGAAAACTGGAGATATGGCTAGGCTGTGGTTGAAGCCTGTGGATGATTCAGAGGCACTGGAGGAAGCTAGCGAAGGTCGGAGTCCCGGCCAATACCATAGCAATCAGCTACAGTCTCTTTGCTTTAGCAGGACAGCAGTCATGAATAGGTTAAAAAAAAACACAGTGAGTGGCTGTTTGGGGGAGCTTTTGTACCCCTTGGCATTTGTCAGCAGTGAGTGGTGGCATCAGGGATGTGGGAACCCCAGCAGCTGGCACTCTCTGGTGTCACAGCTTTCCTGCAGGCCTAGATGCAGAAGTCTCAGCTCTATAAAGTGTTATAGATCTGATGCAGCCTGACAAAGCCGGGATTCCCTTGGCAGCAGCCTGTGTTACAGTCCTGGGCCTGGAGTATTAGGGACCATAGGTCCTTAGACCTTGACAGCTCTCTGGAATGATTCTGGCAATGAGCCTGAAACTCTTCTTCCCTGGATGCTACAGCCGTCTGTCTGTCCTTCCCCTGCCTCGGCTCTCTTGGCACTCAGCCCCCTTCATTCCTCTCCACCCCACCCCCTTCTTTCTACCCTGGCCAGCCTCTCACACGACTCATCTGCCTGTCCTTACCTGTCATGTTTGTAGGCCCTCTGCCTACTCAATGTAGCTG
>LOEQ01001055.1:88804-113021 GCA_001685075.1 Bramus lutescens
CCACTGTTATGTGTCTGTCTCTGTCGCTAATTCCTTTGTGTTACCGGCTTAGCCTGCACGGCTTGACTTAGGCAAAGAAGTACCACTCCAAAAAAGAAAAAAAGCCTTTGTTTTTCCC
The DNA here is from genome assembly GCA_001685075.1 of Bramus lutescens. NCBI lineage: Eukaryota > Metazoa > Chordata > Mammalia > Rodentia > Cricetidae > Bramus > Bramus lutescens. The sequence goes on from LOEQ01001055.1 coordinate 88,923, forward strand.
CTTATATTAAAACACCAAGTGATCAAGAACCAGAGAGTGTATCCAGCTCCCTGAATGAGCCCAAGAGCCTGCCAATACTGCTAAGGAAGGGTGTTTAGACCAACCTTATCACATCTTACATGGAAGTGAAAGTTTATGTTTGTACCAATCACAGCATACCTTATATGCAAATGAAGGTTCGCCTTTGCACAAATCACAGCAGTCTCTTTGCTAGGTTTCCAGGGGAAGTGCTCCTCCTCTGGTTCATGTACAAAAACGTTGCCAATAGACCTCTGGCAGAGGCTGGGCCTTAGGAGCCAAAGCAACCAGTGGCCATTGTGTGGTCTTCTCCAGGTATCTGCAGAGCGCTCAGAATGGCCAGAGCTGGTTATGATGCTGCAGTTGGCTGGGTGACTGACGTCCTTTTGTTCAAGGCAACCAGGGTAGCACAAAGACTCCAACAGTTGTTGACTGGAGATTAGAACCAACCCTGCCGATGTCTTTGGGTGTACAGAAAGAGGACCATCACAAAGGATGCTGGCAGTAAAGTCCTCAGGAACTCACCCTTAACTCTAAGAAGGACTTTAGGAGATTTTGTTCATGCCTGACACCTGCCCAGTGACCTTCCCTGTCTCAGAAGGACACAGTCATGAGGTAGGATTCCCTCTGTGGTCCCATCTTAATTTTACATACCTAGTAAGGTACCATACACAGGTACTGGGGGTCACTTAACACTTCAACATCTATGAAAGTAACTGTTCACCCTATAACAGTGAGCATCTTTACAAAATCCACCTTTCTATGGCTGTGCTCAGTTCAGGTGGCTGAGGAACAGACAGGACTGGCCTCAGGGAGGACTGGCATCTTGTGAGAGAGGAAGGCAGGCAGCTGGTCACAGGAGAAGGCAAAGGTGAAGCAGGGCAGAGCCTGGAGACATGCATCTCCAAGGCAGCCCTCTGTGCTGCACGGACAACCTTTCCTATCTGCATCCATCCGTTCTAGGGCCATACTTCACCCCGTTCCCATCAGGGAGCTCCTGGAAGTGGGGCTGAAGCAGCCATAGCTACTAGAGGTACTGGGACTGGCCCTTGGGGGGAGGAGGGACACTGTTATCTGAGGTTGTGAGCATGGTTGAGGGAGGTTCCTGCTGCCTGGGAGCTACAGCCCTCCCACCTGCCTGAGTCACCCCTGCCCACTGCCCACGACAGATGCCCTTTGATGGAAACAGGCGACAGTGATGAAGCCCTAATTCTATGTCTTCTTGATTGTCCAGCTGCAGCGCTGCCCTTAAGAGTTTTCCGCTGCCCAAGGGCAATTTATCCGAACTCGAAAAGGCCTCAGCCACTCGCAGGCTGTGTGCAGAGGCTCCAAGTGTTTATTTGTCTTCCACTGTCCCCAGGGAATGTCATTGCTGTGGCTAAGGGTAGTGACCAAACTTGTTTCTTTGGTGGACAATTTCCCCATAATCTAACCCTGGGAGCGACTCCAGATTGCTTTAAATTGAAGGAAAGAAATATCTCTCTGCTTCTGCCTCTGAGTCAGGGGAGGAAGAAGTTTGATTCTAAAGGACTTTCCTGTAAAAGCCCTTGGGGGACTGTGTTGGAAAGGCCACTACAGCAACCTTTTTTTTAACACTTAAAAAAATAATAAATAAAATAAACAGTCTGTGAATGTGGCCAGGGTAGGAGTGGTGGGGGTAGCTCATATGCTGTGAATTCCCTTTCAAAAGTGTTATTCCAGTCAGGCTTGGTGGCACACATCTACAGCCCCTGCTCTCTGGGAGCTGGAGGCAAGGGGATCAGAAGCATGAGGCCAGCCTGGGCTACCACAGTGAATTAGAGGCCAGCCTGGGCTATGTGAGACCCTGTCTCAAAACATAACAACAGTGAAACCCAAGTGTCTTTTTTCCAAACCATGAGGCAGAATGATTCTACTCCGTGGTCATCTTTGGAGGGTAAAATTTGGGACTTCCTTAAAAATACACTTCACATGTTTGCCAGGCCTGGTTTCCATGGGAACCTGAGGAGAAGCTCCATGACGCCTTGGGAGTGTGTATTTTTATATTAACTGTGCATATCACAAACAAAGAAAAACAGGGAAGTGGGTGGGGAGTGGGTAGCTTGACAGCCCTTGCTTGTGGCTTCAGGACGGCACACGCATGCTCTGATTGGAGGAGAAGGTGCCAAGATGTGCCCACGGAGAGACAAGGCCTGCGGAGTTCTTTCGTTTACAGCAGGGCTCTGCGTGAAGGACACAAATGTCTTTGGGGCCTCTGAGTTCGTACAGCCAGCAGGACCCCACTCTACCACTGTGCTTTCCTACTGGGATCTGCCAAGGGACAGCAGACATTAGTCCTGCAAGCAGAGACGGCCATGGGCAACTCTCCTACCCCTCGATGCCATCGCCACCTCTGGTCCTTCCTGGATTAAATGCCCCAGGTCTGAATTCCTGCTGAGCCCTGGGAGAAGGGCCTTCATTTCCTCCTAAGTCCCAGCCTTGACTTCCCCACAGTGATAGACTGTAATTTGGAATTAATTGTGAGTCAACCACACCCTCTCTGCCCTCAGAGAAGTGAATAGTCACCTAGTGGGACATCTCAGTTCCTGTCACGGATGGTGCCTCACCTGGTCCAGACACTGTTTAAATACAGGCCGGTTTCTGGTGAGAAAGCTGGCGAGAAGAGAGGTGGGTGTGAATGAAGCAGATTCATTTACATCTTAAACCTTCCCGGTGTTGGGGGGAGGAAAAACATCACCGCCATTACAACAAAAACACCAGGGAGTAAATACAAGCGGGATTTTCTCAGGTCACATCCCCTCCCCCCAAAATAGACCTATTTTAAAAATAATATGTGAACCAAACAGCGACAGGAAGCTGATGAGGCTCAGTGTGAACACCTGTTTTTTTCCCACACAAGGAACTAAAATAAACTCTCTGTAATGAAAATCAAGCGCACACACACACACACACACACACACACGATTGCTTCATTAATTGAATCCCTACCTGATTAGCTGTACCTGGGAAATGTCTCTGGTACCTTTACTATTGATTAATTGATGGTGAGAGAGGGCAGGTGGAGATGCCCTGCTGACCTGCCGGCCGGCCTCAGTACAGCCAGAAGTGTAAGGTCAAAGATGCCTGGTGGAGGACTCTGCTCTGGGGAAACAGGCCCTTCGCTCTGCTCCCAGCTCCCTGGGAACCAGGTGGCTTCAGCCCCCAGAGCCCACACCCCACCTCACTCTGACTCCAGGAGGAGGGAATGGCTGGGTGTGGGACCGGCAATTGGACACTGCCCTGTTGTTGGTATAGCAGAAGCCATGTGCACGGTCCTGCTCCCTGGTCCTGAGAGCACACTATGGGAAGCGCTCTGTCTCCCAAGGGGACTGTGAGTGACAGCAGTGGCCGGGCCCCTCTGCATCTGTTTCCCTTCTCCATCCTTCCATATCTAGTTCATATTCAGTGGCTGATGCAAGGTCAGCATTTAACAAGCATTTGCTAAATAAATGTTGAGGAAGGAAAGGAGCGGCTAAACACGCACTGGTTTCTATTGCTGGACAACAGTGGTGTAAAAGTCAATGCATAGTTCTTTCACAGCTGTGGGAGCCATGAGCCCAAAACAGAGCTGGCACCTTCTGTGGACTCCAGGGACGATTTCAGACCCTCACCTCTCCCAGCGGCTTCTCACAGTTTGATGAATCCCCTCCATCTCCAAGAGCATTACCAACGAGTCTGTCATGCCGAACTCTCTGATTCTTCATTCTGACCTTCTCTTCCACTTACTTTGCCTAAAATTACTCTGGACACACTTGAGGATGCAGGGGCACCTTCCCCTGGGAAGGTTGCTAGCCACTAACCTTAATTCTCCTGTAATTGTAATTCTTTTTTTGCATAATGTAGAGCATCCACATATTCTAACCACATAGAACTGAGTATCTTTGCTGGATCGTCATTCTGCAAAACGAGTAAAAATGAGACAAAATATCATGGGTTGCTGTTGTTGTTGTTGTTGTTGGAAGAAGAGGAGAGGACTTCAGAGAGAGGGAGTCTTACTTTTGTGCAGTCCATGGAGCAGAGAGGAGAGACAGGCATCATAGCTGATTAAATGTCTGTGAAATAGATTTGTAGTCTATGTTTTTCTGCCAAAGTGACCACTTGTCTTCCTAACAGTATAAAGAGTCCTTAGAAAGAAAGGATGGAAGAGTAGAATCACTTCGCTGTGCTTATGCTGAAACCAGTGACCAACACAGAGACGCCACTGGGGAATACTGGGGACCATCTTCTGCTCTGCAGGGTCTCTCGCAAGCCCCTGTGGAGGTTAATTGCCATCTTGCCTTGAAGAGAGGAAGCTGGGAACTGCATGTTCAAAGGGACTGAGTAAGGTGGTTAAGATTCCTCAAGGAAAATGACAACAAACACCAGTAAGGACTTGGTGGCCTGTACACCGCTGGCAGGGATAGGAATTCAGGCAGCCACCACGGAAGTAGGGCACAGAGACTCCTCGAAAACCTAAAGCTGGAACTTGCATACCCAAACTAAGAGATCAAAGCCAATCTACTAGAAAGAGACCTGAATGCTCATACTTCCCCACTACTATTCAGAGTAGACACGTGACAGAATCAGCCACAAAATGCCCATCAGTGGGTGAACGGATGAAAGAAACAAGGCTGGTCGCAGAAGTTTCCACGAGCACAGGAGCCCACATGTCAGGGAGGTGAGTGTGCAGGTAGATGAACACACCGACAAGATTGACAAAGTCCTCATCTTCTTCAGCAAGAGGGAACAAAAGTGCGCAAGCTGGGGTTCCACAGAGTTCCTGAGGCCCTGGGTTCAGTCTCCACGTGTGTATGTCCGGCACCTCAGCACTCAGGAGGGAAATACATGAGGGTCAGAAGTTCAAGGTCATCCATAGCCATAACGTGAGTCTAAGGCCAGCCTGATTTACATGCTGCCCTGCATCTATGTTAGCAACTAAATAATAAATGAATTTTAAAATAATTAATTTTGAAAAGCACAAAATGTTTTAATGGTAAAGAGGAAAGGTACAAAGGAGCCCCCCCACACACACACGCATTCCATTGCCAGCCCTTCGATTGTCCTCGGCATTTCCTGACAGTCACCACATCAAATAATCTTTTTTGGCTGACTTGTTTAAAGTCACCAACCCTTAAAAGACTGTAAATTAAATGAGAGTCAATAGCCTTTCTAGAATTTTCTAGAAATTTCTAGAGATACAAAATTCTTCCAACAGAGTTCAGAACACCTTACCCGGGTTCCAAACTCATTGCCAAGTGTGAATTCTGAATCGTGCTTCCCATCAGACCCTACCGTCTCCTTCTATGTGGTGTGGACATTCTCCGGTGGCTGCACACTGTGTGGCTGTGTGGCTCGTCAATGTGATGCACTCCTGCTTCCTTCCGAACTCATGGGAGGCATGCACGGAAAGAAAACATCTTTTATTGCCTCTTGTTCTAAAAGCATCATGGGGAGCATTTTCCAGGGGGCTTTAAACACAAACAGTTTTACAGATTTTGTGCTGTTGAAATCTAGACTGTTGGGATCTGAGTAGATGGGTTAAAGTGATGCATAAATGACATGCTTCAGCAATTCCTTGTGTCTTCCAGGATGTGGGGATTTCGGCTCTCTTTCCCTGGTATGATGTGGCACCCTCAACAATTCAATCTCTACTTGACAATGTGCTGGCCATACGCCAGGAAAGTCAGAACAGCTCCGAACTTGGTTGTGCTCCACAACCTTATGGGGGAACCAAACAAGCAGGACAGTCACCAATAACAGCAGCTGAGCTGTACGTCACTGTGGGCCTCTGTCTGTGAAATAAATACAGTTTGGTTCTGGGACATACACACATATGCCTGCACATGTGCATGTGTTCACACACACACCCTCCACCTTGTGACACCCATGTGTACAATCCATCCATGCTCGTTGGGTCATAAGAAGCCAGAATCACCACCACTGTCCCCAAGTTTTTCCATGTTTCTCACAACAGCAGCAACTGATACTCAGACTTAAAGGTAGGAAGCCACACGTTATTGTCCCCAAGTCATGGAGCCTGTGTCTGGTCTGGTTTCTCATAATAGCCCACTAGGAAAAAACAGCACCACCAACCTAACCAGAGTCAACCTCATCACCTACATTTGAAGCATTTACTCTTGCTCTGCTGAGCTGGGACCTCTGCTTTCCTTCGGCACACATCCCAACGCCTGTTCTCTGGACCCAGACCCTGAGTCCAGGCGTGGGCTTCTATGGTGTGGGGATCAGATATGCACTGTGCCTGGTCCCTCAGCACCGGAAGGCTCACTTTGTGCACCTTTAGAGGGAAGACACTCATCCTCCAGAGCATATGAGATAGAGAAACTAATTCTGCTTCCTCGGCGACCCACGGGAGAACACCTTCAGTGGGCCAGATCTGGAGGGACGATGGATTGAACTTCCATCTCAATTTTGTATCTCAATGTTGAAGGCTCTAACTCAGCAAATATCAATTCATTGTATGTACTGAAGTCACTCATCAATGCTTAGTAGGATAAGAACCCTAAACTCTGTGAATCTTGAAAAGAAGAATGTGGAGGAGGGCAGGATAGAGAGACTAAGCTATAGTCACTATAGGATGATAGTCTACCTGAAGATGAGAGGGACTCGGGTACCCCCCACACACACACACACAGAGTAGGAGACTCCAAACAGGTTCATGGATGAAATTGGGAGCAAGAGAAAGTGCTTGAGCAAGAAAAAGCAAGAGAGACCTCCAGATTCGCCTCACCAGATCACTTCAGAGAAAGCGCTTTTAGGACAGAGTTCAGCAGAAAGAAGAGAGAACCAAGAAGGAAGAAGCTGCTTGTCTGGGCCGACGCTGTGCAATTAAAATAATAAACATATTTTAGTAGAGCGGCTTCACCAATAAGACATTTTTATTTAATAATATTGAATCAAAAAGCCAGACAACAGTATGAGGTTCTATAGAGAGAAGAAATAAAATACCAGAGAAGTCTAGAAGCATCAAGCATCAGTCAAGACAATGCCCCACAGACATGTCCACAAACCAGCCTTATAAAGGCAAGTCTTCTATTCAGGTTCCTCTTTCCAGATGTCTCTAGGCTGTGTCAAGTTGACAATCTTATGAAGAATCAGGTCATGTCTGTGAGGAGGGGTCTAGGTTAGGTTAACTAAAGGAGGACAATCTACCCTAATGTGAGGGGTACCAATTCATGGGCTGGAGTCTGGGGCTGAATGAAAAAAAGAAAAAGGAAGCTGAGTACCAATGCTCATCCTCCTGACTGGGGATACAATGTGGCCAGCCTCCTCACTCAGCACCAATGCTCATCCTCCTGACTGGGGATACAATGTGGCCAGCCACCTCATTGAGCATCCATGTTCTCCCTCCTGGCCGAGGATATGCGGCCAGCTGCCTCATGCTCCCACTGCCACGTCTTTCCTAACAAGATCTGGCCTAAGACTGTGAATCAAACAACTGGCTCCTTCCTTCCTGAGTTGCTTTTGTTAGGTATCTTGTCATAGTAACTACAAAATAACTAAAATAATAAACAAAGCAAAACTGTGTAACTACATAGAAAAGTAAAGAGCAAAGGAGGGGAAATGTAAGCCTCCAGGTATTAAAGGGAATTCATAACTATGGTTTAAAAATATTTTGTAACACAAACAGTGGTGTTTCCAGTAAATTTGAAAACCTGGAAGAAATAGCACTTTGGACAAAACAAAATTTAAAACATATTCACACCCCAGGTTTGGGTGGATCATTTTAAAGGAGAATTTTATAAAGGCTTCAAGCAACAGAAAATTACTTTCTCACACAAATTGTTCCAGAGAATAGATGAAGCAAATAAAATACCTAACTCATTTTTGATGCCTGCATCATTTGATATCAAAACTGGACAAGGAAATTATGAGAAAAGAAAATTGCAGGCCAACCTCGTACAGAACACAGATGTAAAACTGATGGGCAAAATATTTGAAAATCGCACCTCACAATGTTATATAGCCATAAGGGCACGGCAGTCAAAGGGGCTTATTTATCCTGGAACTGGAGCCGAAGCTCAGCAGTCATCATGGTGAGGCAGATCTGCCTCCACATGGGACAGGGGCAGGGGGAGTAGGCTCGCCCCTGAAAAACGGAGCATGGGGTAGGGATGATATAAACAGAACAAAGCAGAGCAACAAGCAGCAGCATCCATGCCAAAGCCAAGAAAGGCAGAAGTGGTTCTCTATGCTAGAGAAAATTCTTCTATAAAGATTATACGGAAAGAAAAGATTCACCAAAATCATGAAAACTAATAGCTATTCCAGGATAAATCTGAGGGGTGATGAGCTAGGAAAGCTGGTTATAAAACCTTACTGCTGGTCATAAAGGAAGGATCGGTAAACGGAAATGTGCTGTGCTCGCGAGTGGAGGGCAAGCCAATGGAGCAGACTTACTCTCATTTTGGTAAAGTTCAGTCGGGTAGCCCTGCTTGAGACACAGGCTCTTATTAAAATTTATACAGGAGAATAAATGTCAGGGAAGAGTCAAGCTGTTGCCAGGAGAAGAAAATAGCACATGCCTAGTGTTAAGATGTATCCATAGGGCTGGGAGTGGGTGGCAGGGCAGGGGGTGGGGGATCTTAGCTCACTGCGCAAGTATGCGGACCCGTGTTTGATTCCCAGGACCCACAGAAAAAGGCAGGTGTGGTGGTGCATGCTTGTAATCCCAGCTCTGGGGAGGCGGAGACAGAAGGATTCCTGAGGCACACTGACCAGCTAACCTCTCTAGCCTATTTGGGGGGTTCCAAGGCCAATGGAGCTCAAAAAAGAAAGTGAACAGTTTCTGAGGAGCAACATCTGAGGTGGTCCTCTGACCTCCAGAGACAGGTACACACACCCTGAGTGCATGCACACATGTGCAACTAAACACACACACACACACACACACACACACACACGTAACCAGCCCCAGTAATAAAGCATTTATGCATTTGTGTAGAACAGAATGAAAATTCCAGAAGCACATAAGCCTGGTGCCTGACTCCAACACAACATATGGAAAGAGTAGCAAAGGCTACTGGGTGTGACTTCAGTATCTCGTCACCCTGCCTTAGAGCACCTAGGTTTTGTTTAAGTGCCTGGCTGTGCTGAATTCCTAACATTCTTGGGACAAGTTAAGGTCTAGGCAAAGGATAAGGAAGAAATGGCAACAGCCACTCAGAAGGCTTGTGACTTGTCTCCACCCTCTCCATCTCGACCTCCAGTCTCTCCATCATACTGTAGAGACTCTCAGTGGATGGTGGAGCTTCATTCTGGACATTGATGGTTAGGGTTGTACCCTAGGGATTGTAGGGGCATGGCTGGTCTAAGAAAATGCTATCCAGACTCCCACACGAGAGAGAGAATCCACATCCCAGGCTTTTCTCCTGGTGTTTTGGGCTACTCACCACTGATCTTCATCCTGACTGATTCAGGGCCATTGGGAATCAGTGAGACCAAGCACTAAACTGAGGAGCAAGTGATGCGGGATATCCTCCTGCACAGTGTGAACATGTATGGCTTTTCATGGTTGATAAATAAAACTGTTTTGGCCTAGGATAAGACAGAATAGAGTCAGGTGGGAAATCCAAGCAGAGATACAGGAGAAGAAGTGTGGAGATGAGAAAGATACCAGCAGCTGCCTAAAGAGCAGGATGTCAGAACACCTATGGTAAGCCACAGGGAATGTAGTAATATACAGATTAATATAACTGGGTTAATTTAAATGTAAGAGCTAGCTAATAATAAGCTGAGCCATTGGCCAAACAATTATTGTTAATATTAAGCCTCAGCGTTATTATTTGGAAGTGCCTGCAGGACCAGGCGGGACACAGAGAAAAGTTTCAGGCTACAAGCAAGTGCACAGACATCTGAAAGGAGAATATAGCCATATCCTGACAATAGACAACAGAGACCTGTGGCAGGAGCTAAACTTTGTCAGAGCTTCGTTAGTATTGTTAAATCTCTGTTAATGTTCTTAATTAATCTTTATCATAGGCATTCGTATCAATGTTTAATTTTCTTTTAAGTAAGCTAAGGTGGGTGGTGTCTTAGGGTGTCTATTAATGTGGTAAAACATCACGGCTAAAGAGCAACTTGACAGCTTGTGACTTGTCTCCACCCTCTCCATCTTCTTACAGGCTTGCTCCTCATGGCTTGCTCAGCCTGCTTTCTTTTAGCACCCAGGAGCACCTGCTAGACATCTTCTGACCACAGCTGCGGATACATGAGATGTACCCATGGGTGCAGAGGAGTTGCAAAGCCACGGACTCCAGACGGCACCACCTCTGAAGGTGTAGACCTTATGACCACTGTGCCTATGCACAACCAATGGCACTAGCAGCTCTTAAGGTCCAAGATTAGTCCCAGCCCCAGGAGACAAGAAACTCACCTTTCCTCTACCATTTTGTCCTATCTAGGTCCCAAGCCAACTGGATGGGATTGGAGGGTGCCCAACTATGTCCTCCAGCTCACACCAGGACAAACCCGGATGATGTCACTGACTTTGAAGGTGAATCCAATCCAATAATGATCCATCCATTAATACCCAACCAATAATGCGCACAGTCAGCATTATATTTCTTGTTTGGATATCGTCCACGTGTTCTCCCAAGACTCACATATTCTAGTTCTTTCCTCTGTCCGTCACATCTCAAGAGCCTTCCTGTCTGCAGTGTTGCTGCTCTGTGAACTCTTCCCTTCTTCTTGTGCTCTGGGGTCTCCCTACATCACCCACTCAGGAGACTGTCCTGAGTGCCAGCCTCGAACGATGCCATCCGCAGTGCTGGGGAGAGACCTGAGTTTGGGCAGCCAAATAAGCTCTTGTCTGTGTTGAGCAGCTAGTAGTGTCACCCAGAGCTGAGGGGCTGGGTAGAGAAGGGGCCTGGCACAGGGCGTAGATAAAGGCTGTCCCTGAAAGCCTCAGGCAGAATTCACTGAGCTCTCTCTCCTTGCCTTGCCAGGGCCATTATCCCATGACAAGAGATAATGGAGAGGGAGGACCGTAGCAGAGGGAAACAGTTACTCAAAGCAAGACTCTTGAACCGGAGATGGTACACTGCAATGCTACTCTAGGGCTCTTCAGCTGTCTGTCTGTCTGTCTGTCTGTCCAGCAGAAGTCCCTGCTCTGAGCTGCAGATACCGGCCCTGGCTCCCCAAGCCACAGAGTTGGAACCACTGAGCCCAAGATACAGGCATCAGCTCTCACTCTTATCCCTGAGACTCCTGTCCACCTCAGAGAGTCACAGGAGCACACAAACTGGGCACTGACGCCTCTCAGGATGTCTAGACACGCTTCAGAAATGCCACCGTCATCTGTCTCAACCCAGAGCAAAACCATTGCCACTGCAGTGAGCCACTTGTCCTGTGCCACACCACGGGGGCATGGCTTGGCCTGATGACTGCCCACCCCAGGGCTGCTCCTGCAGGCATATCAGGTGAGCTTCCTGTCTTTGTCCTCAGCTTGTCCTGCCTCACCTTCTCCGTGGTCCAGAGCTCTGCTCTGTTAACGAGAGTTATTTGTTTAAAGGCAAAGACTCTCATCTGATTGTTGCATGCGGCAGTATCTAAGGTCTTTAAGGCTCTTTGGGGATACAATTTGTATGTCATTTCACTTTTTTATTGCTTTTTATTGGCTGGGGGACTGCCGGAAACAAAATGAGGACTGTTTATCATGTGGAGAGGAAGTCTGCCACAGAACATGCTGGAAAACTGTCACCGGAGGGGAAGGCAGCTAGAGGAAATCGGCTGGGCGGGAAAGTCACAGTGGAAGAGCAAGAACGGTAGACGATTGGAAGACAACACTGCACAACCTCCACACCGGGCCTCCTCGCTCAGCACAGGTCATACCTGCCCCGTGTCAATCCACTGCATGTTTGAGGAGGAACCAGAAACACAAAGGCTGCAGACTGACTGTTGCATTAAGTAGAGAGATGTCTGGTAAGCTACAGCTGGAACACAGCTGCCCGTGGGGTGCTCCATAACAGCCAAGATGCAGCTGAGAGCAGTACAGTGTCAGGCTCAACCCACAGAGAAGGTGGGATGCAGGGGTCTGGTCCGCACAGTGCAAGGGGGTAACTCTCCAATGTACTTCAGAGGAGGCAGGATTCCCAGACACAGATCTCCCAACACACATTGTGGGCAAGAAGAGAATGAAACGGACAGATGAAAGACAGCCATGAAGGTCTAAACATGCTTCAGAAATGCCATCTTCATAACTGGTGGAATGAGGAGATGCTCCATTGGTAAACACTTCCCTAACAAACACGAGAAGCTGTATTCTATCCCCAGAGCCCTAGGAGAAATATCAGTTATTGTGGCACATGCCTCTGATCCCAGCCCTGAGGAGATGGGGACAGGGAGATCCCTGGGGATTGCTTACCAGCCAGCCTAGCCTATGTGCTCCAAATCCGGGAGAGACTCTGCCTCAAAGAAGGTGGTTAGAGTGGTACACCTGAAGATGACATGACATGGTTTCCTATGGCTTCCACGTGCATGTATATCCATGTGCACCTGCATAACCACAAGCACACATATATGCTCACACACACACTCACACATGCACACACACTTATGCACACACATACACACTCATATACTCATACACACAAAATCACACACACACACACACACACACACACACAAGCTCCCATTACTTCTCCCCCAGTCCCTGGCAACCACCCCTCTGCTCCATCTCTTTTACCCTGGTTCCCTAGGCATAAGGCATTTTTAGCATACATGTATTTTACATTAGAACAGGCCTAGGGTTGCAGGATTGTCACCTAAACAGATGCTGGTGTACACATCACCCTGTCCCTGGGCTCTTACAGTGGGGGGCTGCATGTGTCCTCCAGAACGGACACACCAGTGTTAGCTCAAACTTGTGCTCATGGCTCTCATTAGCTTTGCCTCATTGTCCCTCTCCTGTACCAGAAGGCCACAGGATATTTAACCATCTTGTCACCTTGGGCTGTTCTTCGCTGTGCAGCATCTGGGTCTTCCCTTTGTTCTCCCGACCTGGGTGGTCCTGAAGCTGTGGGAGGTACTCTCCTCAGCGGCTGAGTTTTCACAGGAGTTGACTGGGGGTTGCGGGTTTGGGAAGGAACACCCGTGACAGGAAGTGCTGTTTCCATCCCCGCCAGGGTCCTGCCCTCCTCAGGGCTCCTGGCTGCCAAGCTGACCTTGACCACATGCTGAGGCAGTCAGTCAGGTGTCTCTGGTCTATCTTTGGGAGGAGTCACAATCCACACCCAGCGCTGTGGGGATTCTGATAGAGCCTTAATTTGTGTCTTTCACACAGTGCAAATGCTGAAGTGTCAAAAGACAAAAATGGTCCAGGATCCAGGATCATAGACTGCACACAGCATCCCAAGGAGCAGCCTCACTGAATGGGGTCCCGGTATGGGGACCACAGTTGAGCAATTACTAGGATGGATCATCTTCCCAAGGGGCTGCATCCCCTGGATCATGCAGACTGCTTTACTCTGGCTATGCCCCAGCCAGCCTGGTGTCTCAGTGGTAGGGTGTGCACCAATCTCCGGGAAGGAGACTGCTCTCTGGTCCCCGGCTGGCCATCTTGCACAGTTTTGCACTTATTTGCTTCCCTGTCCTTGACTGCTGGCCAAACTACACCATCTTAGCAAGCAGAAGGAGGAGGGGAGCTGCCACCCCCATGTCCACAGGAGCAGTACAGTGTGTCCGGCATCTCAACGCTTTGGCGGAGTGCTGACCACAGCTGCGGAAGTCAGCACACACCTGCTGGCAGGGGCCTGACTCGCTTTTGCCAGTCTGAGAATGATTCCAACAGAAAGCTCCAGAACTCAACTGACGTTTGATTAAATTACACCTATTTCTGTGATTTTTGTCTGTTCCACTTCCCTAGAGGAGGCCAGCTGAGGCTTGTGTTACCCGCGGTGAGAGGGGCTAGGGCGAAGGATTCTCTCTGTGCTGGGAGAGTGGGCCTCTTTCTCAGTGGTGGGTGGATGTTTATTTGTGAGGTATGGTCCAGAAATAGAAGATGAAGAAGATGGCATGGACCTACTGCCTTTCCCACACACAGCCGGGGAGGCAGCTTTGACAGATTAGCCCCTCATCCCTCCCACCGTGGGCCTCTACTAGTTTAAGGGGACAGGCTTGCTCCCAGACCCAGAACACTCCTGAACTCGGGCTCCCAGGTCTCTCTAGGCCCCTTCTTACTAACCTTCCTAACCCCTCACCTAAAGCCATCCTTACTCAGTGGCTATAAGTACCCCTGTAATCCCACACAGATTGAAAGACTCATCCAGAGACAGAATAGAAGAAGTTGTAGATTTTTTTAAAAAAAATCACAACCCTGTCTCAGAGCAGTGGCCATCTAGGGCTGCCGACAGGGATGAGCATCAAGTAGCCTCAGGTGAGTGATACCAGAAGACAGACCAGTTTGTACAAAAGCATTTTGGCCACAGTAAGAGACCCAAGCATCTTGGCAACACCAGATTCAGGTCCAGGAACAGAAGGCAGAGGCAAAAGTCCTTGAACCAATTGTCCTCATTTGCTTTCTGTTGCTATGATAAACATCAGGACCTAAAGTGACTTGGGGAGGAAAGGGTTTATTTGGCTTACATTTCCCTTTCGTGGTCCGTCACTGAGGGGCACCAAGGCAGGATAAGATCTGAAGGTAAGATCTGAAGCAGCGGCCATAGACGAATGTTGCTTGCTGGCTCACCCCCAATGGCTCCACCAGCCTTTATAGCACCCAAACCCCTCTGCTCAGGAGCAGCCCATCCACAGTAAGCTGGGTCCTCCCACATCAATCACTAATTAATAAAATGCTTCACAGGCTTGCCTGCAGGCCAATCTGAAGGGAATAGTTCCTTAGATGGGGTTCTCTCAGCTGACTCTAGTTTGGGCCAAGTTGACAGAAACTAGCCAGCACACTATTAAAGATTTGGGGCTTCTCTGGGCAGGAAGGCTGCAGGCAGCAGGCCCTGCCTGGGGACGGTCACAGCAGAGTATGCATCTGTAAGTGGCTCTCAACCCTGTTCCCAAAAGTGGGGAGCCTGAGCTTGCCTGGAGGGAAAGTCATGGAATGTCTGTCTGCCTTGAAGTTCCATTTTCTAGGGATAGGAGTCTAAGAAGGAGATAGACTCCACGGGGAGACGGCCACGACCAGTTCTATCCTACGGCCACCCTCCATTCCAGACACTAGTGTGTCCATTTATAGCCAAACACATCTTCCCTTCTCGATGCCTACACAGGCCAGCCCCAGGAAAGCCTTTACTCTAAAATATACACTTTTCTCCAAAGATGCTCATTTCGCTCGGGAAAACTCACAAGAGGTATTCCTCCCTTCCTCCGGATCCTAGGAAGGACATTTTGTGGGGAAGTTGGGATGGCTAAAGATCAGCAATGAAGCAAGGCATGGTGTATTAAGTCGGTCACCACCATCATCAGAGAAGGCAAGGTTGCCTAGGTTTGCCCTGAAGAATGTTTGCTGGTTTTCTTGTTTGGTGACCACCTTCTAATGCAGAGGTTTATAGATAAAGCTACGCACCTCTTCTTTGTTACAGGCCTGATGACAGAACTTAAGACCCCATCCATGACCAGCTGCAGCTGATACAGATCTTGAACAATGTTGAGCTCTGCTCGACCCCCCCCCTTCCCAGGATCCCCTGCACAGCCCACCTGTTCCCAGACTCTCAGTTGAACAGGACGACAGTGTGTAAGTCACCACAGACCCCAGGACCCACTGAATCCAGAGTCCCTTTCCCCAGAGCTATCCTCACCGAGATGTCAGCCACTAGCCATCTGTGCAGGTTAAATATTTTAGTCAAAACCGAATAAGGGTCAGGACAAGGCTTCCCAGAGGTACCAACTGTGTACACAGTGTTCATGATGGAGAATTGATTCTGATGTTAGTCCGTGGCCGCACGGGGGGCTCCTGTCATCACAGAAAGTCCATGCCTCAGACCATCTGAGCATTCCCTGGCCTTTGCTGCAGAAGCATGTGAGATTTTGTTAGTGACCCTCAAGGGAGTCAGAGATGTCTCCAGCTCCTCTAAGAATTCTCACACCAAAGATCAAAGCTCCCAGGCAGGTGACACACATGCCCCTCTTCAAGCCTTGCTTATTTTAAAGAGCAGGGGAAAGACAACATTTAGAGAGAGAGCATAATCTTGACCCAACCCAAAACACCTATCTGATCGTTATGCCTGCCTCCATCAATGTGAAAAGAATATGGCCTTGTTGTCATAGCCCAGTCATGTGAGCTCCAGAAATTAAAATAGGAACTTTCGCAACTGATCAAACAACACAGAAATCCAATAGGGAGCCCTGTGATGTGGGACAATGGTCTTGTACTTTGTAAAGACTTGTCATTTGTATTGTTTTAATAAAACACTGATTGGCCAGTAGCCAGGCAGGAAGTAAAGGTGGTGCAACCAGGCAGGAAGTAGAGGCAGGGTAATAAGAACAGGAGACTTCTGGGAAGAGGAAAGGCTCAATCTGTAGTTGTCACCCAGACACAGAGGAAGCAAGATGAGAATGCCTCACTGATAAAAGATACCAAGCCACATGGCTAACACAGGCAACCAGTTTATAATTAATGTAGGCCTCTATGTGTTTCTTTGGGACTGAACAATTGCAGGACCGGGTAGGACAGAAACCATTGTCAACAACCCTGAAAAGCTTGGAGTCACTGTGGGGATGATTCAGCTGTCCCCCAGTGTGACCCTGGCTTTAGGGTTCTTAGAACAGAGCCTGGGGTTTCGCTGAAGTCAGAATGAAAAGCAAAGCAGGTGTTGTGGGTTCCTGTCTGTTGCTATAATATAAACATTCCTACCAAAAGTGACTTAGGGAAAGGAAGGGTTTACTTGGCTTACAGGTTATAGTCCATCATTGAGGGAGTCGAGGCAGGAACCTGAAGCAGAAACCATGATGGAACACTGCTTGCTGGTTTGGTCATACTCAGCTAGCTTTCTTGTATAGTCCAGGACTGCCTACCTAGGAAATGGTGACCCACAGTGTGCTGAGTCTTCCTACATCATGAACAATTGAGACAATCCTCCACAGACATGCTGAAATGACCTGAGAAATCTCTTCATTTCCACCAGGCTGTTTCAAGGTGAGCATTAAAGTGGGTGTGTAGCGGACTCCCCAGAGCCCTATAGAGGGCGCTGTCCACTTGCCGGGGAACTTTCTGCCGAAACTGCTTTGGAATCTTATGGTGGGAATAGTCTAGTTCCCTTGAGAAACTAGAAACCCAGTCCTGAGGCTGGAGAGGTGGCTCTGCAGTTAAGAGTACCTGCTGTTCTTGCCGAAGACCCATGTCTGATTACCAGCACACACACACCATGGCTTACACAGTTTGTAACTCCAATTCAAGGCAATCGGTGCTCTTTTCTAACCCCTAAGGGCACCAGCCATGCTTATGGTGCTTATACATACATGCAGACCAAACACTCATACATATAAATAATAATATTAAAAAGGAAAAGGAGAAGGAGGAGGAGAAAAGAAAGAAAGAAACCTGGGTCACCAGGAGCCAGTTCACACGGGATAGGCCATCTCCACTTCTCATTCCCAGAACTTAACCAAAACTTTCTTAAAGATCTTCTTATCCTGTCCTAATTTCCATATTCATTTCTTATGTTAATTATCCAAAGGCGCAGAAGAGCCCCAAGCACACTGAGCCACTGACTGGTCCTTCCTTGGGAAGAGGCACAGCATACAGAGTGAGTGCTCATCCCTGGCTGTCCCTGTCACCAGATGTCCCAGGCACTCTCCCGATGTTGTTTCTCACTGTGGAGAGAAAGGAAGATGCCATCCCATCTCTGTGACATTTTCACCGAAGTTCTGTCTTCTCCACAGGTGGTCCATGTGTCTCCACAACTAGAGCCGTGCAGTAAACTATCCTCCTGCACTCCGCTTCCCCGCACTCAGCATGGCTCCAAACCACAGCCTCTGCTTGGGTCTTCTGTCTGGGGTGCTGGGGCTTGGGATTTAGACATCAAAGCTCAAAATCTTGGCTCAGGATGCTTGATACTTAAAAGGAAAAAGATCCAGGATTTCGTGTGGAGCCTCTGCCCGTGATGCTTCTATCTACACTGTAATTTATTGAAGTATATTGAGGAGATTGATTGCTGGGAATAGAGAAAAAGGAAGAAAATATGATTCATAAGAAGCAAGGGAGCCTCTGACAGATCCTGAGCTGCCCCGTCCACCGGTCTCCATGCCTTTCTGCTACATCTCCACTAGGGAGCATCCTTGGCCCATCCCGTCCATAGATGACCTCCTGCCCTTGCCTCTACCCTGCTCTTGGTGGGGCGGCTCACAACGCTGGTGGCAGGAGCTCACATCGTAGAGGATCAGGAAACAGAATGGGGAGGATGCTGTCCATCAGCTGACTTCCTCCTCTGCGCTGTTTTTCTTAACTCCGTGGGATGGTGCTGCCCACTTTCTGGGTGGGTCGTCCCTCCTCCACTGAACCTCTCTGGAAGCATCCTCATAGAAGCTTCCAGAGGTATGTCTTTGAGGTGATTCCAAACACACTCAAGTTGACGGTGGAGATGAAAGCCACAGTCTGTTAGCGTATTTAGACTGCTGTATAATTTATCATTACTTCAGTGGATCATAAAAAAAACACAAGACTATGTTTCTCACTGTGCTAAACCCTAGAAATCCAAGACCAGCATCTCTGAGAAGACAAGCATAATGGAACACCCTTGCAATCCTTAGGTTCAGGAGATTGAGAAAGGAAGACAATGAGTTGGAGGCTATCTTAGGCTATACAGGGAGATCTGGTCTCAATTTTTTTAATTAAAAATATAACCAACCAAACGATTGTAGATTCATCTTCCAGTTGGGGCCCATTTCCTGGCTCTTAAGGGTCACCTTTTCATAATGTCCTTAGTTACTGCAAAGGGTGAAGTGTTTCCCTGGTCTTGTCTATAAGGGTAATGACCCCATAAATGAATCTCTGTTCTCATGGCGTTATTACATCCCTCCCCAATGCCATCACATTGGAGGCTAGGATCTGAACCTATGGACCAAGGGGAGGAGAGACACGCACAGTCAGGTCATTCATAGGTTTGACTCCTTCGGGCAAATAAAAACTGGTGCCCATTGGCCCTTTGCTGTGCCCCCTAGAACCCAGGTAGCATTGTTGGCACACACCCGCAGAGGAGACACTCTAGTGGAAGCCATCAGACTCTGGCTGGCAGATCCACTAAA
The DNA here is from genome assembly GCA_001685075.1 of Bramus lutescens. Lineage (NCBI taxonomy): Eukaryota > Metazoa > Chordata > Mammalia > Rodentia > Cricetidae > Bramus > Bramus lutescens. Next base: position 108,147 of record LOEQ01001055.1, read on the forward strand.
GCATCAGGGGCCCCAGAGTGGCTGTGTGGATGGCATTGGTTTCAGCCATCTGCAAAATAAACTGGGACCATATCTTGTCAGGGAAGCAGACGAAAGGGACAATTCCATTTATTAATCAACTTTTTGAGATACAATTCATATTAAACAAAAATCCATTCGGATGAGCTTTGACAAATGCTTTCACCATCATAACCAAGACACGCAATAATTCATCACTCCCAAAAGCCTGAATTTTTAGTAAAGAAACCATTTTTCAGAGCAATTACAGGCTCACTACGAAATCGAGGCTTTATCTATACCTGTGTCCTCTCCATATCCAGCCTCCCCCAGAGTGAACATGAGCCCTGGGTGCAATCAATGGCGTACGATGACATATCAGGAGCACTTGGCAACCACAGTCACCCTGGAGTCCACTTGGGGTGCATCCCAAGGGTATAAACAATGCCTGAGAACATGTATGAGTATTAGTACCACACAAATAGCTTCCTTCCCTAAGCATCCTCTAGGCTCCATCTGCCCATCTTTCCATCTTCCACAGTCCCGGGCAACCTCGGCTTTTTGTGTCTCTATGGAGACACAGCTTTTTCAGAGTGCCATAAGGTTGACGCCACAGAGAAGACCAACGCCCAGCAATTTCTTTACTCTTGTAACATAGGCTCACACTTCATCATTCCTTCGCATGTCTTGAAAATGGGTTCCATTTGCAGCACTGGATAACGGTCCATCGCCTGGATGCACCCCCATGTATCATATGTTCATTCTCCTGCCTCGGTGGCTTCTACACTGTGGAAATATGACGGACATAGGGTTTTGTGTGGATGTAAGGTTTTGACCCCTTCTCAAGATTTAATGGTTGTATAGAACTGCAAAGCACATTTAGTTTTGTGAGGAAACATCAAACTCCCTTCCAAAGGGGAGGAGCTTGTGGGGATTTGAGTGCTACATCCCTCATAGGATCATAGCATTGGAACACTTGGTTCCCGCTTGGTGGTCATGTTTGGAGACATCATGGGCTGGAGGAAGTGTGTCGCCGGAGGAAGGCTTGAAGAGTCTAAAGGCTTGCCCTCTATCAATTCTCTCTGTACCCCGTGTTTGTGGTTGACGGTGTAGGCTCTCAGCTTCCAGATCCTGCTGCCATATCTTCCTGCCATGACGGACTCTTATCTCTCTGGAACCATAAGCCAAAATAAACTGTTTTCCTGAGCTGCTTTGGGTAACGGTGTTTTATCAGGGCAAGAGAAAAGGAACTAGCATAGAGCTATCCAGCCTCCTCCGCAGCAGTGAGCGAAGGTCCCAGTGTTCAGCCTGCTCCCAGTGCTTGGTGGCACCCAAGTGCTGGTTTGTCTGCTCTGGCTCTGTCAGCAGGACCCACCATTTTATTCTACAGCTCCTTATGGACTCGCAATGGTGAGGGCTCTTTCCACATGTTCGCTTGCCCCTCTGTACAACCTCTGTGTCTTGGGTGAGGTCTTTCTGTGTCTTTGCTCATTTCAAAAATTGAATTTCTGTTGGCGGAGGCTGCTGATTCGTTTCCTGGCTGCCCCGATTCGAAATAATCACACAGAAACTATATTGTTTGCAATACCATTTGGCCAATAGCTTAAGTATATTGCTAACTACCTCTTATATCCTAAACTAACCCATCTCCCTTAATCTGTGCATCACCATGAGGTCATGGCCTACCGGCAAAGTTTCGGTGGGCTCCGGCAGAAGTGTTTGTCTCCTGTGGTGGCTCCATGGCTTCTCTGGCTTTGCCTTCTCTCCTCCTCTGTCTGCTTGGAATCCCACCTTGGTCTATTCTGCTAAGCCACTAGCAAAAATAGATTTATTCATTAACCAATAAAAGCAACACATATACAGAAGGACTTCCCACACCAAATTTCCCTCATAATTTTCTCTTATTAATTAAATTTGCTCTTTCACAATTTTATACATATATAAAAATATGTAAATATATTTATACATAAATATAAATACACGCACATATATATTTCTGGTTACTGTCACTTCCCACCCTCTCTAGATCTCCCTCCCACCCTGTCAATCTCCTTCTCTTTCCTGCCAGTCCCTCCCCCATGTTCCTGTCTTTGTGGGGGGATGTTGTTTTTAGTTTTGTTTTTATGTAACCCACTAAGTTTAACTCGGGCTTCCTCTCATGAGTTTCTCCATGCTTGGAGCTGCAGAGCCCACCAGACCTGTGCTGACACTGCCACCGCTTGCACCACATGGCCAGCTAGCCAGCTGGCCTTGCCAGTCATCCCTGGGTCCAATCTGTGGGGGACACATGGCTCACCCCTATCCAGAACAATGAGCGGCTGGTGTGGAGGAGTACAAAGGCTTCATGTGGCCCGCTGGTGACCAGCAGGACAGGGTGCCAGCTGGGGAACAAGGAAACACATGCCACCCTGGTCTTCTCAGAGACAGGACCTTCTCAGAAGGGACACAGTAAGGAAGCATTTCCTGGATGCTGTAATAATAAGCACAGCGAGTGGGCACATGTGTGCAGCGCGCCTCCTCCAGGGTCCGTGGGGTCATCATAGCTGCTCCATGCACAGAGCCCCAGACAGTTTGGGGGAACAGGAGCTGTAACAGCCAAGCTCTGAAGGCACTAACAGCCCACGCTGAGTGACCAGGGCAAATGGCCTAAGCCAGCAACTTCAAACTGTCCACAGACTCACTGTCACGGGCGGACCTCATTCCCCTTGGCACACATCCCTGTCCTCTGTGGGGTAGAGGACACACCCCTTCACCGCTTGTGTTTGAGAACCTTGAAAAAAATTAATGAAAGTAAACACCTCGTGTGATCACCCAGAGATCCAGAACCTAGGGTGGTGGACTTTCGTGTCCCCAAATTGTTGCCTACTCTGGGTGGCAGCAGCTTCAAGCCATGAGCCTCAGGGCTCCCTGTGGCTGTCGCTAGAGGCCATCCCTGGCTGGGTTCTGTTGGGACCTTGACAGCAAGGGCCAGAAGCTTTCAGCTTTTTCAGGCCAGGGTTCAGAAACTTCTCTGCCACCATAGCCATGGCCTGGTCCAGGAGGATGGTCCCTGTCCCTGGGGTCAGGGTGACAAAATAGAGAGGCTGAGCACTGGACTTCCATCTTCTTCCAGGAGGTCCCCAGCTGAGTCCCTTGGGAGTTTCATTGTTTCACCTGCCGTCATGTGGAATGTGACAGAAGATACTGTTTCAGTCTAGAGTTCTTCCAGTCGGGGACAATGTGAGGTGTGGCCTCAAAGGAGCCTCTACAGGTTGGCAAGAGATGGCCAGGTGGCACATGGGAACCTGCAGCTTCCCACTACACGGAAAGACTTTCTTTTGTGGGACTGTGGCTCTCCCATGCACACTCTCTGCCCTGGTCTCCACCTCTGGGCCCTTGGTGGCAGTCATGAGTGTGTGGTGTCTGTGAGGGATCATCTTGGGAATTAGCCTGTTGCCAAGGAGTGTCAGAGGTGGCCTGTGTGCCCCAAGTCCAAACTTCAAACTCTAACCTTCGAGAAGCCTGGAACAAACTCCTCTCCCAGCTTCAACAGAACAAGACCTGCTGACACCTCCAGCTCAGGCTCCGCCCTCCAGATAGTCAGGGACACACTGTGCTATATGAGCCACTATCTTGGGTCAGTAGGCAGGGTCACTCTCCTGCAGCCTGGGCCTTAGATCTGCAACAGTGGGCTGCTGGGACAGTGTGCTGAGCACCCGACTGTCCTCTCACAATGAAGAGACCAAGTCAGAATGATGCTGAGGAAGGAAAGGACAGGCTTGACAGTAACTATATTCCGCTCCAGGGACACACTCCTTTCTGGGCTCAGGTTACCATCTCATTCTGATTCTGGAGGAGAAGCTGGGCTGTGAGGAGAAGCTAGACTGTGAGGAGAAGCTGGATAATGTGGAGAAACTGGGCCATGGGGGAGAAGCTGGACCATGGGGAGAAGTTTGACCAGGAGGGATTTTTTTCTGTGTCTGTCTGTCCTCCTGTGCCTTTGACAATTCCACTCCCCAGCAGAAACCACACCTTCTCTCTCAGGGGGCAGTCAGATCTCCTGACAGATGGCCATCTTCCTTTCCCTTTCAGCAATCTTTGCAGCCAGATTGTCAGGGTGAGGGGACCATCCCACCACTACTGCCGATATGCAACTGACATGGGCCAGCCTTTCCCCTTACAGGAACTTGTGTGGGTGCCTTGCAGTGATCGGACATGGCCCGCAGTGTTGAAGAAAGTGTGCTGTGGGCTTACAGCAAGATTTTCTTCCCTCCATGAAACAGAATGAGTGAAATTCTAGTCATGGAGACTCAGGTATGCAGGTGTGGCCCAAAGATGTCTCCCTCTGTACAGGACACCTAGTGCACAGTTGATGATGTGGCAGACAGGAGACCCACCATGCCTACAACACCTTAACTTCAGACCCTGCTCCTCTGGTTTTATGAAACACTGTGTATGATTTGGGTGTATTTGTCAGTGGATGGTCTGTTGTTTGGAGTCAGAAGTGTCATTTTTCACATGTTCAGGTCTACAGAAGATGCAAACCTCAAGGCAATGGCCTGTGTGGCTGTTGTACATTGGTATCGGGGAGGGGGGGTTCAGCAGAAACCCCTAGAGAATGGGGTGAGAAAAAGCCGCTGCCTTCCCTCTGAGGTCCTATTTTGAAAAGTCTGCTTCCAAGGCTGATCCATATGGACTCTTGCACAGTAAGCCCAGACCCGGAAACAAACAAGTCTGGAGTGAGAACCCATCTCAGAGTGGGTAGAGCCACCACAGAGGAACCCGTCTACACAGTGCCCTCCCTTTCTCAAGCACATCAAGACTAGCCTGAGAGCCACAGGGCTCCTCCATGACCAGGTGGACATAGGCTGCATGGTGCACCTGACGGCCAGCCTGCCT
>LOEQ01001055.1:118229-129258 GCA_001685075.1 Bramus lutescens
ATGGATGGATGGATGGATGGATGGATGGATGATGGATGGATGGATGGATGATGATGGTGTGGATTGGTGGGTAGATAAATGGATGAATAGGTACAAGGAGGGGTGAGGAGTGGATGCATGGATGGGTGAATGGGCAGATGGATGGGCCACTGAGAGTAGTATAGGTATCTTATATCACATCCATCACTGTCACCATCCTCTCAGCGGTGGGACTGCCCAATCAGAGAGCAATGTCTCAGGCAAACATTATTTGACTCCAAATCCCAGGAAGTGATGGGTAGGAAGTGAGGCAGTGAAACCATGCTGACAAATCACCTATCTTGTACACCCGTGTCAGGTGATAAATGTACAACAAAAACAAAAATAGCAGCAGCAGCAAATGCATTGTAATGCTCTTCGCATCAGACACATCTCTGAGGGTCACGCTTACCCTGGACGCAGCCTCCCAGGCAGCTTCTAATGGAAGCTTTGCCAAGGGCACAACTCAACCTCTGGCTTAATTTAGTCCTGTGACGGTTGATTCTGCAAGTGTCAGGCTAACTGGAAGCAAAGTCACCCTGGGCCTTTTTCTCTCAAGCTGAGAGAGTGGAAGGACCTCTGTAGGCTGGGACCGCTGACCACCTTAGAGAAGCTGCCATGCTTGAAGTGGGACGGAAGGTGTAAGGTGAGAGTCTCACCAAGGGACTGGACCCTGTTTCCCTGTGTGTGTTCAGTACCAGGCTCAGTGGTCATAAACACACAGTCGTCTAGCTAGAGACTCTCAGAATCCGAAGCTCCATGGTGTGGAATTAGTGTAGTTTGTCCTCAAAGTCATGTTGATTAGAAGATTACCAGAGAGCGAGGCCCATCTGCTGCTTCCCTTGTGCGTGGTTGAGAAACTGGCAGCCTCAGAAACAGCCAGTGCAACCCTTCAAACTCTGGCCCATGGAGATGGGCTATGCTGCCCATGCTCAGCAAGAACAGCCCTGTGCACGTCTCTCTCTCTGTCTCTCTCCTCTCTCCCCCTTCCCTCTCTTCCTCTCTCTCCCCCTCCCCGACACGGCCCATTCCTCATCATTTTGTAAACTCTGCCCTTAGCTCTGACAAGGGTACACACCCCTTACCAAGCCATCATTAATTTCTTCTGAGCCTGGTTCTCCTCAAGGGTTGACCTTGGCCTGCTTTTAGTGAGACTCTTGCTAGGTAGGAACGTTCTACCATTGGTAACATATCAAAGTCCTCATTCCCACATTGATTACCTACGTGGTTGACGTGCCCTTTGAGAGAACAGCAACCCCTTCCTCCTTTCCCTGGGAGCCTCCTCTTGGTATCTCCCATCTGCTGACCTCCTCCCACCCACCTGTTGGCAAGCATCCCTGATTCATCCAGGTTGTAAACAACCTCTCTCCCCCATGGCAGCAGTCTTGAGCAAAGCCCCTCTCCCCATTTTAACAAGAGTCAGGATAACTGCATCCATCACTTCCCTCCTCGTGGTTCCCCACTGGTTTTCAACCTCTAGTGTCTTGCTCCCTGTTATCTCTGAAAGGCACCCTAGAGGCCTTCATCTTCACTGTCTTCGTAAACCAAGTTCTGTATGAGTCTCGCAGACTGCCTGACGTGCCTCCAACCCCAACGGTCATTTCGTTGACCACAGTGGGACAGTCCCTCTGTTCAACAGCACTCTCTCAGCTGATGTGGCATCTCTTTTCCTATCCCCTTCTGTGCATCACTTCAATTACGTGGCCCAATCTCTCTGAGTCCTAAGAATCATTGTTCTAGAACATCTTCTTAGTCTCTCTGTTCAAATACACACTTGTCCCAGGACACTTGAAGTAGCTTTCTGGTTCTAAATTCCACAGACCTGCTTACGGGTTCCCAGAGTTACCTCCTGTCTCTCTCAGGAACTCAGGCTTATAGACAACTCAGTGAATGCATTGGTATGTCCAACTGTCTATCTAGAATAAAACAAAGACACTGGTTTCTTTCTCATATTTATTGCAACATTCTTTCAATTTGCTGGAGAACTCCCTACCCACTTAGTCAACAATGTCCACTGAATACTTACCATAGTCTGGACACTTTTGTAACTGCTAAGTCCATTCCATCGTTGGAGTACAACATACCTATTTATTTAGGCCAACAGCATGAGAAACATTCTCACCATCTTTCCTTCACACAACAGTGGTTCCCAGTTGGGGTGATTTTGTACCCCCCCAAAAACAAGACACAGAGTCCACAGACTAGGTTGTTGCCATTGTAGAGAGGTTGCTACAGTCAGCTAACGGGTGGAGGCCAGAGATTTTGTTCAACACCATACAGAGTGCAGGGCAGCTCATATCACAAGGAAGGACCCAGCCCCAAATCTTGAAAGCATTGAGGTTGAAAGCCTTTCTACTGCCATATCTGGGCTTCACATCCCAAACTTGGTCCTAAGCCACAAGCCCAATCTAGAGCACAGATCCCCTCCCATGTGACCACTGCAGCAGGTCATATGGATATTGAGTCTTTTTCTTTGAATTAGACTTGTCAATGTCACTGTTGGATATTGTGTTGTTCAGTTCTATGTCCTGAAGAGTAGCAATAGCAAGTATATTATCATTTTTCTACTAAAATAACAATAGTCATCACCATTACTGTCCTGGTCATGATCATCAACATTTCCAATATCACCATCACCATCATTATAATCACTACCATCACATCACCACCATCATCACCACCACATATAGTATTTTAGTAATGGTTATATAGTGGTAGTTCATCATAACCACCACCATTATCACCTCCACCATCATCACCTCCATCATCATCACCTCCATCATCATCACCTCCATCATCATCACCACCACCATCATCACCTCCACCATCATCACCACCACTATATCATAAAATCATTACCAATATATCACCATCATCATCATAACCACCACCATCATCATCTCCATCATCATCACCTCCATCATCATCACCTTCATCATCATCACCATCATCACCTCCATCATCATCACCATCATCATCAACTCCATCATCATCACCTCCATCATCATCACCTCCATCATCACCTCCATCATCATCACCATCATCATCACCTCCATCATCACCACCACCATCACCTCCATCATCATCACCTCCATCATCATCACCACCATCACAGTCACAGTCATCACCATCATCAACACTATCATCATTATCTCCATGCCCATCCTTGTTGTAACCATTACCATGATAATTCTGAATATATCATTTCTGTCATAAATGCATCATCATCAGTCAAGCATTGATCCTATTCTTGGTCCTGAAGTGAGTATCTGACACCTAACAGGTCATCTCATGTAACTCTTGTGGTCTCCAAAACAACAACAAAAACAACACACACACATGCACACAGAAAACATTATTAATCTAAGGTTTTGTTTTGTTTTGTGTTTTGTTTTTCAAGGCAGGGTTTCTCTGTGTAATGGCCCTAGCTGTCCTTGAACTAGCTCTTATAGACCAGGCTGGCCTCAAACTCACAAAGATATGCCTACCTCTGCCTCCTGAGTGCTGGGATTAATGGCATGTACAACCACCTCCCAGCTACTAATCTAGTTTTTAGCCAATGTACCAGTTGCTGGGAGGTTACATGAGCAAACTCAGAAATCCAACCACTGCTAATATCAGACTCTCTGACTGCAGTGATTTGAAAGAATATGGCCCCCCCAAAGGGAGTGGCACTATTATGAGGTGTGGCTTTGTTGGAATGGGTATGGTCTTGTGGAGGAAGTGTGTGATTGTATGGTTGAAGTTCGAGGTCTCATATATGCTCAAGCTACACCAAGTGCCTCAGTTCACTTCCTGTTGCGTGTGGATCAAGGTATAGAACTCTTAGCTCCTTTTCCAGTACCATGTCTGCCTGTATATTGGCACATCCTGCCATGATAATAATGAAACTGCAAGCCACCACTGCTAAATGTTTTTTTCTTTATGAGAGTTGCTGTGGTCATGGTGTCTCTGCACAGCAATAGAAACCCTAACTAAGACAGAAGTTGGTACCAAGAGTGGGGTATTGCTATGACAGACCTGACCTGACAATACTTTTCTTTTAAAGAATATGGACCAAAGAACTGTTGATTAGAAAAACAGTTGAATTGTTTAAGTAATGCTTAATGGGTCACTAGTAGGAGCATGGAAGACAGGGTGCTGAGAGTGATTTGAATTGTGGGGGCCTGACTCAAGAGGTTTCAGAAAAGAAGAATTTTAGGGTGCTGCCTAGAGATTGTTCTTGTGATATTTTGTTGAAGAAGGTGGCTGCTTTTTGTCCTTTTCTGAAAAGTCTGCTGCCTGAGGCTAAAGTGAAGAGTTTTGGATTAATTACATCATCAGAGGAAATCTCAAAACAACCCAGTATAGACTGTGTCATGTGGTTATTAGTGATAACTTGATGTAGATTATAACGAAAAGGAGCAAGGTGAACAAGGAAAAATACAAAATGTGCAGTTTGAAAAAATAAGTGGAATGGAGCTAAGTACTGTGTTCAAGGTGATAAACAGATTAAAAATGAAATAAAGTAATAATGACTTCTGGGGGAAATCCCACTCAGTTAAGTTTCCAACTTGTGAAAAAGGATTAAAGAAAAACTCAGAACTAGTATGCTGGTGCATGCCTTTAATCCCAGAACTCCAGCAGCAGAGGTAGGTGGATCTCTGGGTTTGAGGCCAGGCTGGTCTACAGATACAGTTTCAGGGCAGCCAAACTTAGGCAGGGAAGGAAACCATCAAAAACAGAAAGGTGGTGAAGATGTAAAGTGAACAAGGGATCATGTTCCAGCCCCAGCAAGCAGCAGAACTTGGTAGCTTTGGCCATGCGGTTCTGGCTTTAAAGTCAAGAATACGAGAAAGGGTTATGGGGTCTCCATCTACAACTAAGGAAAGTCACTGAGACCAGGCATTTATCAGGGGTGTCCCTGAAATAAAGGCCTACAGATGCCATTTCATGAAGCTGCGGAACTGAAACCTGAATTGCCTTGGAGACCCCAAGATGTTGGAGACACCAGAACCATGGGACACAGGTCAAGGAAAGCTTCTAACAGGGAGTGAAAACAGCCCAAGAGAAAGAAGTGTATTGCAGTCAACAAAGCTGAAAGGAATTGGAGATCTGAAGAGCATGTTGACACCAGACGTGGAGATGCAGAGTTTGGGGTTTGCCTAGCTGGTTTTCAGACTTGCTTTGGTTCAGTATTTCCTCACGATGCTCTCTTCCCTACTTTTTGCAATGGTAATGTATATCCTGTGCCACATTATATGTTGGAAGTATGTGATCTGATTTTTTTTTGATTTATAGGGTGTTACAGTTGCAAGATTGCATGAATCCCAGAAGAGACTTTGAACTTTATACTTTTAAATAAGTTTGAAACTGCTATAGACTATGGGGACATTGGAAGTTGGAATGAGTGCATTTTTTGTGTTATGATATGGCTATAAGCTTTTGGGGGCCAGGGAGTGGAATGTGATGGTTTGAAAGAAAATGGTCCCCAAAGGTAGTGGCACTATTAGGAGGTATGACTTTGTTGGAAAGAGGTGTGGCCTTTCTGGGGGAAGTGTGTCACTGTAGGGATGGACTTTGAGGTCTCCCTTGCTCAAGCTATACTCAGTGTGGTAAACAGCTCACTTCCTGTTACCTGAGAGCCAAGATGTAGAACTCTCAGTCAGCTCCTTGTCCAGCACCATACCTGCTGCATGCTGTGTCCTACCATAATGATAATGGGCTAAATCTCAAAAACTCTTAGCCATCCCAATTAAATGTTTTTCTTTATAAGGTTGTCATGATCATGCTCTCTTCGCAGGGATAGAAACTCTAACTGCGGCACTGAGCATGGGATAAGTTTCTTAGCCTTGTACTCCTCACTTTATTCACCCGCTGTGGATGAGGAAATGACAATACTTACTTCATAAAGCTCTGCAGATGCCAAATATGAACACATGTCAGACAGTTAGCTGGTGCCTGGCATAAAGGGAGGATTCCAAAAACGCTAAGTGTTCCATTCAATAGCTTGAACAAAGAACCCGAGGCCATGGGGCTTATGTGGTAGTTTGATTGAGGTCCTCTAGGAAGAGATCAACCTGTGTCTCACAATCACACAGGTTGCTGCTCATAAGCTCCAGGAGCCACCTCCCCAGAGATGACTGAGTAAAGTGACAACGGCTCCAGCACTTGCCACCCAAATCCTTATTTCCCCGAGACTTCAAGAGGCAGGAGACTTTCATTCTGGCTTCCATATATGTGCCAGAGGCACAAGAGCCCTGAATTAGCCTCTAATTGGTTCTCATCTTGGGCTTTTCTTGTGTCTTCTGCCTCCCTCTCAGAGCTGCCTTCACGGGAAAGTGAGCTTCCTCTCAACACAGCAAATTACCCCTCCTCCCCTGGTTCTCCCAGACACCTTCCTATCCACCTGTTCTACCACCCGGTGACCTCCACACACCTGCTCTTGACCTCACTGTCTGTGCAGTGTGTATGACATTTGCTTCTCTGTAAACTGGCTCGTCGGCAAGGCTGGTGAAATACCATGAAAAAAAAAGTTGCTTAAAGTTCATATTTGATTACAGTGTAGAAACAGATATGGTTAGAGGCCCTCAGCAGCTGAGGGGGAAGAAAAGAGAGTGATTATCTCAAACAGTGAGCATCTAACACCCCACAGAGGACTGGACCCAAGCCGCGTGAATTCCAGTCCAGCCACACTGATAGCCTCAAATGCGTGCTCAGAAGCCTTTCCACTGTGGAGTCTCTAAGAGCAATGAACAGGGTCATTTCCCGACCCCCAAAAATACACACTCTGCTGGCTCACTGCGTTCAAACTACAAAGACTGGCCCTTCAATTTTGACTCTAGACACCTAGGGACACTGAATTGGGGTATCCCGTCACCCAGAAACCTTTTCCAGAGCCACAGGGCCACCTCAGTCTGCTGCTATGAGTGTGTTTGTAACCATTGCCTTTCTAAGGGCTTACATTAGGTTCCACGAGGTGCACTGGCTTCCTTCAGGTAATAGCTTTCAGCCGCTGCATTCCCACAATGCCTCTGAAAATTGCTCAGCAGGGCAGGAAAGTGTCTTTGATGGTGCCCTCAGCTTCCCCGACAACACGGCACAGGGGAGACTCAGACACCTCCTAGCTCTATGAGAAGCCAAGTGAAGATCACATCCATCCTCAGCAGATCCAAGATGGAATGAGGAATTTGACAATCAAAACTTTCAAAGACAAACAGGGTCAACCCTGCTTCCTGGGCTCTGCTGGATAACCAGCCATGGACCTCACCATCTGCTAGACTCTTGCTTCCGTCTCTAGGATCTACGGGATTTGTTTAGCATTCTGTCTATCTCCCTCCTGTCTCTGAGTCCCTCTTGCCTCTATAGTGTAAAATAGCCTCCTCCCAGACCCCTGTGATGGCCCCCGGACTTAGGTTTCAGTCTTCTTACATTCTGAGAGTGAGGATTTTACTGCTGGGCACTGCCAAGCCACACAGTCCTTAGTGAGAAGAGCTGTTTGGTTTGCGGTGGTGACAACCTCTGAGCTTCTAAAGGGCCATGCACTTGATGTCAGGCCACCCACTACCACCTGTGGAGAGATGGCGCCTGACGCCGAATCAGCCTGTGTGGTCAGCAACCAGGAGCCAGTGGCTCACTGAAACCTCACCTGCAAAGCCAAACCTCCTCCCTGAACACAAGTCCTGCCTATAAGCTCAGACATCCTCAGAGATCTCACATCTTACCTGAGAACTTGAACTCTGCAGTCAGTGGCCTCCCTGATCTAAGGAAACACCCATGATGGAGGGACCTGTGATGTCCTGATGCCTCCTAACAAGATGCTATGCACAGGAAGAAAATAAGGCATACATCCATCAGTGCCTGCCCAGACTCAGTCCCATCTTCCTCTTTTGCTGGGACATCACTTGTATGGGATTAGGGTTTGTCTTAGAGGGTCCATGGCCGAGTCCTATGAAGTCACCTACAGAGGTCAGACCCGGGTGTCAGGGCTTCAAATATGGATTTGGGGGTGAGTAAAAAAACACTGTGTATAAGGTTTTGTGTCATTGTTTGCTTGTTTGTTTGAATTCATTTTTTGAGACAGGGCCTCTCTATATAGATCTGACTGTAACTCACTACACAGACAAAGCTAGCCTCGAACTCAGATTGGTCCAGGCTTGAACTTACAGATGTCTGCCTGACTCCGCCTCCCAGTGGAATTAAAGGCATACACCACCATGTCCAGCAAGAGCTTGGGTCTTGACTGCTCCCCGATTGTGAAGCTATTGGAAGGCAGAGAAGCCTTAGGAGGTGTGGCTTAAGGGGAGGAAGTTAGGTCCTTAGGCATGACCTTGACGTGGGAGTGGATGCTCCACCATTTCCTCACTCTCGGCCTCCTGGCTGCCCTGTAGTGAGCCACTGTACTCTATCACATTTCCTGCCAGAAATGGGGGAACCCAGTGACTGTGGACTGAAGCCTCAGAAACCGTGAGCCAAAGACAAAATGAATGCTTCCTCGTTTTAGTTAACTCATTAACTTAAGCTGTCATAGAGACAGGAAACCAGTTCACACACAGCCCAACCCCTTAGAAAGCACAGTGCAGCTATGAAGGGCCACTCCCAGCTCTCACGGTTCTGTGTGAAATTCACTCTATACATACCACAGGCACCTGTGTGCTCTTCCTGCCCTCAGTTGCATCCCCTCATCCACCCCTCCATGGCTTCTCTTCACCAGGCCCTCCTTGCCTGAGGGCCTCCACACTGACTGTGGAGTCTGTCTAGGATCCTCTTCCTAGGTGTGTGCCCTTGGTTCTAGGTCTTCTGCAACAAAGTGCCACAGCCTGGGGCTTACAGGACAGACAGGCAGAGGCTAGAAGGCCACAGTTCAGATGCTGGGGGATTTGTTGGCGTGGGGGCTGCTCCTGAACATCAGATGGCAGATCCCTTCTCTGAGCTCATGTGGAGAAAGAAAGCTTGGGTGTTACCTTCTAAGGACATTGATTCTGTTATTTGATCCAGATCCAGAGACACCAAAGTCCCCATTGTGCATGGTCAGGATTGATTTCCCACAAGGACCCCCCCCCACCCTATTTCACCCCACCCTGCCGCCATGTCTGGTCAGTTAACATCAGGGCTAGTGCTTAGATCCATTTCAGGTATGCAACATAGAAAACCCTGGGTAGCAGAGACTCAGGTAAGCGCTGTAACTCCTCCTCCCCACCTTTCTCAGATCCATCCTGTATCCCTGTTGTGTGAGGCTGGAGAACTTGGCTCCCTTATCTCCATTACTGTGATCACCAATGATTCTTCTCCCACATAGGCCTTAGGGGGATCCTATGGCTGCTGTTTTCCTGGCTGGTCTTATTGTCAAACCTCATTCTAAACGTTTGTGTTTACACCCATAGATTCATGTTGTTCTCCACTGGGCTCTGGGGAGCTCCTTTTTGAAGTGGGCAGTGGTTAACACAGAAGACACAGATCTGGTCAAAGTGACATATGTAAGTAGCCATGAATGTTCAGCCATGGATGAGTCATCTGTATTACCCTCCCCTATCCAAGGCTCATGCAATATCACTGAAGAGTGGGTGGGGAAAATGTAAACACTGATGGAGGATAAGAAAGACTGAGGACTGGCTTCAGGACAGGGCATGGTCATTGTACACACCAACTCACTGCCACTGTGGTCACTTGCACAATATTAAGCTACTCAAAACCCCAGTAAGGATGGGGGAAGAGACCCATGAAGCCCCACCTCTAGATGAGGGATGATTGGCAATCAGTAGCTGCCAAGTGAGGAAGAGTCATTCTCATTTAGGAGCAAGTCAGTGGATGGCCCTCATACCCATGTGCATAAGGACCATGAATTAGAGCTGTTATTAGGGCTATTAATAACAATAAATGAGGACATGAATTGGGGGAGGAGATGGGCTGGGAGAACTAGGGAGTTAGAAGGGGTAGTAACAAATGTATATGATCAAATGGAGAGGTGGGCACCTTTCTCCAGTGCCTCCTTGTCTGATTACTGGGCACTCATTGGCACAGCAGTTTTGAGCCATGAAGTTGAGTTTTTAAAAACAACATTTTAAACGTATTCTTTTAAAATTTTGTACTTATGCAATGAGTCTGGACATGAGAGTCTGGACTGTGCTCAATGGAGCTGGCAATTGGGCTAATTTGATATCACAAATGGATTAGCCCATTTGTGATAGTTCGTTTTCTGTCGGCTTGAACAACTAGGGTCACCTGGGCAGAAGGAACCTCAGTTGAGAAAATGCTTGCTTCAGACTGACCTGTAGGCAAGCCTGTGGGGTGACATCAGAGCCCGCTGCTGGGCAGGTGTTCCTGGGGTGTTTAGGAGAGCAGGCTGAAGAAGCCATGGATGAAATGCCAGTAAGCCACATTCCTCTGTGCTTTCTGCTTTAATTCCTGCCTCGACTTCCCTCCATGATAGGCTATAAGCTGTAAACTGAAATAAACCCTTTCTTCCTAGGTTACTCTTTATAATGGTGATTATCACAGAACTAGAAAACAACGTAGGGCAGCCTTTAATGTCACCTCCAGAAAGTCCCCACTCCTATAGTCACTTACAGTCCACAGGCTTTAGCCCAGCCCTTCACCCATAACTAGCTGCAAGGGAAGCTGGGCAACATAGTTGCTCTAGGCAATATTCCTATGTCTAACTCAAATTTGGATGGACCCATCATTAAGGAAGAAAGGGAGGGAGAGCAACAGCACATCTCAGTGCCAGAGCCACAAGGAAGTCGTTAGATCCATATACTTACCCCTTTAAAGATTTAATCATGTACGAAATATGGGCTCATGGGGTATATACCCCAGCTGAGATGTTTATATCAGCAAACATGTGGATCAACAGTGCAACTAAAAGATTTTTTTTGAAAGTGCCTGAAAGGCATTTAGTGTAAGAAGAAGATGCTGTTAGGCTCTTGTGGCAGGCAAGGACAGTAGAAGCTTCTCAGGACAGCGAGTTCCCTGACCCCAGACTGAGAAAGTAGGGCAGACCTAGAACCATGGGGATGCTGAGCTCAGGCAACCT
>LOEQ01001055.1:142924-153418 GCA_001685075.1 Bramus lutescens
AGGCTGGTGGTCAGACCAGGGGCATCTGAAGATTGGTACAGGGCTGGTGGCCAAGACCAGGGGCATCTGGAGACTGGTGCCAGGCTGGTGGCCAGGACCAGGGGCATCTGGAGATTGGTACCAAGCTGGTGGTCAAGATCAGTGACATCTGGAGATTGGTACCAAGCTGGTGGTCAAGACCAGGGGCATCTGGAGACTGGTACAGGGCTGGTGGTCAAGAGCAGCATCTACTGCAGAAACAAGTTTTCTTTTGAAGCACCATGGGACTCTTGGCGAGCTGCATTCACCCACCAGTGCGTTACCTAGCCTTGTCTTGGTGACAGCATGGCACCGTCCATGGCCATTCCTCCTGGATGAGTGCCACAGGCCAGGCAATTCCCTGATCTCTGATCTCTGGCTCTGAACTCCATCACCTTTTGTGTAGGGCCAGTGAAGACAGATTCCCAAGGGCCTGCAGGGGCTGGCTGATGACTCGGGGAAGGTAACAAACAAGGATTGATATGTTTAATCTGACGCTGGCTCTCAACGGTGGGGAAGACGGCACTCCATTTATCAGGATTAGGCGGCCCTCTGCAGACAGAACTGTCCAAATTGCACGCATCCTCTATTTGGGGGTTATGTTATTAAATACAGGCCCTGCCACCAAGAGAAAAATATGTGCCATTGTCAAAGGTCTTCATAGGTATTGGTCTTACACTTCCCCTCCCCACCCCCAAGTCTGTAAACAGGGTCTCTCAGGCACCGCTATTCACATCTCCAGTCTACCAAGCGTTCTGAGGAATGCCGCCTCCTGAGCTGCATCCTCTGCCAGAGGCCTACGAGAAGCAGTCACGCAGAGTACCCTTTCTGCGCTCGGCCTGGAGCAAGGGAACCTTATGGTCAGCACTTCGCAGGTTTGAGGCTGGGAGGCCAGGAGCCAGCAGCTTCCTGAGGGCTCATACGATTGATGGTTAGAAAGTTAGTGCTGACAGCAAAATGACCTTTACTAGACCCGAGGACCAGTGCTCAGCATCGCACACGGCTTGTTCCAGTTAACCCTTGAAATGACCCAATAGGTTATGGTATCTTTCCATCTTATAGACAAACTGAGGTAAAGAAACACAGATTAGAAATTCCCTTAGCAGAGGCTTCCCAGGTAGAAGACTATGTGTGCCCAGCCCAGGGCCTGGATCTCAAAACTTGCGCAGAATTGTTTAGTATGTCAACCTTCTTCTCCATCTGCTACCTGATATTCTGTCTACAAGTCACAGACATTCCTTCAATGCCATCCTGCTCCTGCCTAGAGTCAGGTACGTACAGTGTCAGGGTACAAGAGACCCCAAGCACAGCATCGGATCTGTGGCCTTGTACGCCTGATGATTATCTTGTAAGATGGAAGTCAAGGTCTATGTGTCCCTCTCAGGGCCACTATGAGAACTCAGCAAGTCAATGCCGTGAGGCCTTAGAAGGAGCTGACAATATGTGAGTGTTCGCTCACTGTCTTTAAAATAATTTAAAAGGGGTGTTTTTTCCATCCCTCTGGTATCAGGAGATCTTTACCCATCATCACGGTGATGCTCCACCAGTTCCCCTGAGAAAACACCTGTCTCCCTCTCCCATCAGCACCTCTGCTTCCCTTCGCATCACAATGCTTAACCAGACACATCCTCATCGGCGGGGGCATAAGAGCTGGCGGTGGCATTTATGAAAGGAAAATAAATTGTCCCTAGATGTCTCTCTCAGAAGTCCTCCTGTCCCCGGAGGACAAGATGCTGAAGTATTTCACAACAGCTTTTCTTGAGCAGGACAGAGGAAGAGAAATACAAACAAGATTCATGTGTCTGGAGATCCACAGAGGGCTGAGAGGATGAAGGTGGCTCTGGGGGTGCCGGGGGGGACTTCTGAGCCACTGCCAGATGCCAAACATAGAACTACCCATGTACTGCACTTTCCTCACTGCCAGCCCCTTCTGACTACATTGTTCAGCCGGTTGCCGGCTTCTGCACTCCTGAGTCCTGCTTTCCTCATTGGCTGTTCCAGTCAAACAGCGCTATGAAAACAGTAACTAGGTGGGTTTCTAGAGCGTGCAGGAGTACAGAGCAGTCAAGAGAATGTGAACACTCATGTCTTTGGGCCTTAGTTCTCGCATTTGGGGATGGAATGGGGATCATACGCAGTGGAATAATAGCAGCCCCCATCACAGGACTGTTATAAGGATCAAACGAGTTAATATGCACAACCCTGGAAGGAATGGTGGCCAGCAGCAGATAGGTGCTATGATTCATTTCTTCATCACTATCATCATCACTGCTATGTCAACGCTGTCACAGTCAACATCATCACCAATCGCCATCACTACCACACTACTATCATGATCATCACCACCACCACCACCATCATGGCCGTAATCATCACCATCATCCTCACCCATCATTACCATCAGCATCACCCGCATCATCACACCATCAATACCATCTTGTCATCGTCCCTATTAACCACCATCACTACCAACACCAGTACCATGTTTACCATCATCGTCATCACCATCATGGCTATAATCATATCACCACCATCCTCACCATTACCATTATCTTCGTCAGTGTAATCATCAATGATGGTAATGAGCAATGTCCTGACTCAGATTCCCATAATTATCACCCAGTCTCCCATCACCACCATGATCATCATATCACGGCCATAATCATCACCCTTGCTGTCATGACCATCAGAGTCATCATCATCATCACATCATCCCTACCATCTTGCCATCATCGCTATTACCACCATTCCCACCCATCATCAGTGTCTTAACTATAGTTACCATCATAACACCGCCATCCTCACTGTCATCTCGCCATCAGCAGCGGCATCACCATCATCAGCATCACCACCACCACCACCATCATCCTGACCACACTGTGATCACTTTACGAGGTGAGCACAAACTGAGCACAGAGGTGAGGCATCCTGGAACAGGAGACGGGCATGGGAGAACACGCCAGGCCGACAGGAGAGACACAGGAAGTGCAGACTGGCAGAGGATTCCTGGAGGCCAGTTGGGGTAAAGCGCTAACAGCAGGCAGACCTGGAGCTCAACACAATGGCTCATGAGTAGCTCGCCTGCTAGAATTCTTGGATCTCTGCTGCCTCCTCCTCCCCAGCCTCTAGATTTGCCCTTTTCACCCTCATTTCCAACAATTGTACTCATGCTTGTGTGATGCTGTACTTATCTCTCGTTCTCTCTGGAAATAAGGGATGAGGACGCACAGCAGAGACCCGAGCATCCGGCCCCCACCGCCTGAAAGGCCCTTCCCTGTACAGAGCGCGCTCCTTCACTCGGCAGCTTTGTGCTACTTCCTTTCAGCTGAGGAAACAGGCCTCCCAGGCCTCTTCGTAGAGGCTGATTCAAAAGTCTCTGGGGTTGGAAGTGAAACCAGGGCTGTAATTAGCTGGCAGGCTGCAGATGCCAGACTCCAGCTCTGGAACTCTGCAATCAGAGTAACGTGGGAGCTGATTTGTTCCCTCCAAAATGTGCTATTATTGTTCGATTTCCCACCGGCTAGCTTTGGCAACGCCACTGATGTCCTCTTCCCACCTGGGGGTCCCCTGAGCCCGTCTAGAGAAGGCTGCAGGTCTCTGGCGAGGATGTAAGTACCTCATTATGACTCTCAACTGCATGCTCACTCTTTTTCCTCACTTGGGGTCACATTTCATGTTGGTTTAAACAATGAAACCAGCAGACCGGAGATTAGAGCCTGTTAGATGATTTTTGATCCCAGGAAACGGTCGCCTGTCCAAGACGGAAGTTCGCCAGCACTCGGCGATCCTCTGTGCCAGTGGGACTCAGCTAGGAAGCGTGAGGCACAAAGCCACGATATGTTAGACCTGTCATCTGACGGGTCAAGAGGACAGGCACCAGCCTGCCTGCATGGGGGACACACTCAGAGGTATGTCCAAAGAGTGCTCCAAAGTCTGACAGGAGAGAGAGCCCACACAGAGCGAGCTTGGTCTTTGTGTAGCAACCCTGTCCCCTGATGCTCCAGGATGCTGTCTTTCAATGTTCACTGTGGCTCTATGTAGTCCCCAAGATAGAGCTATGGAAATTATGGTTGTCCAAGCTCTCACTCGGCCAAAGTTGCTGTGGCTGGCTCAGCCTAGAGCGGTTTGCTTCACATCTCAGGACCTCAGTGCCCTTTTCCTCCTCCAGCAGAGACAAGCTAAGTTGTGCCAGCAGGAAGGTTTACTGCTCTGTGCAAAGACAGACCTACCTCCCATCCTGGAGACACAGGAACTGCCACCATCCCAGCAGTGAACCTTGGGGTCACCCTGGGACCTCTACTGTCACAGCAGGGAGTCTCGGGGTCCCCTTGGGTTCTGTGAGCCTTGGTGTCTTGAGATGGAAAGGAGATAAAGCAGGGAGTGGGCAAAGAAGCCTGAACTGTGCTTCAGTTCAGGGGTTTCAGGCCACCAGGGTAGAGCAGCTTCCAGCTCTCCTCTTCCTCGCTAGGACAGATCCCCTAAGGAGCTCAAGGCGAAAGTTACAAAAGTAAGGAGCGTGGCAATGAAACTCCCCAGAGTTGGACGCTGCTTACCAACCTTGTGCACAGAAAATGAGCATCCAATCCCAATGGCTCAGAAGGACCCGAGGCAGGAAGAGGCAATGTTGGCTGCCTGCCAGGGGTGCCCAGCAGGACCTCAGCCCTCCTGCACCCCAGTCTCTCCAGATCAATTACTGGGTTCCAGTTCTCCCTCAAAGCTGGCTGTTGCCTGCTCCTTCCTGGTTACCCTTTGCCTCATGTGCCCGTGTTGCTCTCTTGGGTCTCTACTCCAAGAGTGGTCCAGCTGCAGGTCCTGGCAGCCCTGGCACCCTGAGCGGATGACCCTTCTTGGCTAAAATCAGATGGCCATGGTTTCCCAGGGTTCACACACAATGAGTCATTCTTTGCTATGACCCAGGTGTGCTCTTGTATGTGAGTGACAGGCAAGGCTGTTCACTGCTCAACTAATGCTGGCAAGTGCCCCCAGCCAAGAAGCCTTGATCTTCTGAATTGTGAGGATAACGAGCATCCAAGGCCAGATACATAGGGACTTATTTCTGCTCTAGCCCTCCCCACCTGCCAGTGTGAGCTTCCCAGAGTCGCCTAACCTCACTGCCAGGCTCAATGGTCCCTTTTCAAGATCCACCTAACTCCTCACCTCTGAACACTGCCCAGCACCTGCCTCTCCTGACTTCTCTGTTTCCTGAGCCCCACACAATCTTTCCTTCCCTTTGTTTCCATGGCTAGCATATTCTCAGAGTAACGTGGCTGCAAGCTTTTGTAGCCTGCTGCAGCAGTCACTGCTGTGACAAACCCCAGAGACTAAATGGTTCCAAAAGCTGGCATCTGTTTCCTCAGTGTTCTGGAGGAGGCTACAAGTTCAGGCTCAAGGTCCCTGGAAGGAGTCGTTTCCCTGGTTGGTAGAATTTCCAGAATTATTCAGTGGCTGTGATGAACGCCCACCCAAAAGATTTGTTTCCATGTGTTACAGTTCTCAGTAACAGTGTGTCACTGAGACAACTCCAGGCAGGAACCCGGAGGAGAAAAGAGAAAGGCTGCCTACTCAGTTGCTCACTAGCGCATGTTCTAGCTTTCTGATCTAAGTCAGTAATGATGCCGCCCACAATGGGCTGGGACCTCCCACACCGACAAACCTCTCCCAGACATGTCCCTCCGTCAACCTGAATTGGGCACTTCTTCAGTTGAGGTTTCCTCTTGCAGGTGACAAGGTTGTGTCAAGTTGAAAATAAAAACTAACGGGGATAATGGCCAAGTGCCCTTGCATTTGGGTCCTCCCAGGGTCTTTCCTCTGTTCATGGGCACAGAGATGCCCTCTGACGTCACTATTTACAAGAAAGCAGACTTGGGGATCGGGCCCCTCATCCTGGCTGTCACTGTTGCTGGAGTTAACTTGCAGAAGAAGAGAGTTGATTTGGCCCATTCTTGCTTGGATCTTTGCTTTGAGTCTGAGGCAAGGAGGCAAGGCAAAGAAAGCTGTTCACCCTGTGGAGCCTAGAGGAGAGAGGTGAGGGAGGGGTAGAAAGAGAGAGACAGAGGCTGGAATTCCAATATTGCCTTCCAAATTACCCTGGACTGACTTCATACAAACAGGCTCTACCTTCTCAAGGCTACACCACCTTCCACTGTCGCCCTGAGCTGTAGACCAAGCCCCCAGCACGTGAACCTCTGGGGGCGGGTATTTAGGATCCAAGGCCTAAGTTTCTACCCTAACCCCCAGAAGCTCACAACTGTCTGTCTCGTGGCACAAATGATCTGGATACAACAGCCCCCAATCCTAACTCGGCATCACTCAGTGATTCTTCGCCAGTCTCCACAGAGACTTAAGGCAGATACATAGCTGTGCGTGACCCTGAACATCCCAAAGCAAGTTCTTTACTACCAAGGCACAAAGGTACAGTGTAAATATTCCCAGTCTCAAAAACAGGACCAAAGCAAGACCAAATCCCGGAAGGACAAGCACTGCGTCCTGTAGCTCTGTCCATCATCAGATGCACACTGTGACTGGAAGTGACTCAGAGGGTTCAGTCTTCCCATCCCCTCCAGCCTTGGTGCTTGAAGTCCGTGTCACCTTTCTCCTGGGCTGGCTCTGCTCACTGCCTGCAGCTTTCTTTGGTGGATTTTCTCCATGGCCGCCATCTCTGACTTTCTGGGTTCTCCAATGCAGCTCTACCAGGTGTGATCAAGAAGCCTGCGAGCTTTCTCTGCAAAGCCATCTTTGAAGTGAACTGTCGCTTGTACAGCTTTCAATCTGCAAGGAGTGGATCCTCCCGATCCCTAAGAGCCTTGGTGGCACTTCCCTGTCACTAGCTACCTCAGCAAGTGCACGTTCCTTGAACAAAACGTAAACATGCTTCTTTCCTGATCAAAATTTAAGGTTTCCAAATATTTAAGCTTGCTGTTTGCTTCCAGCCTTCACTGTAAACCTAGCTAAACACAGAGAGTGTTACCTGTGCCACACCCTAAATGCTGAAATGTCTTGAAATATGCTACCCAGTCTACTGCTTTTTAAAAACACCTTTCATTTATTCTTTAACGGTTTCATACGTTCAATGCATCCTGAGCCCATCATCCCAACAACCCTCCCTCTCACCCAGCTTGTGCTTCCTGCTAGAATGTTGACAGATCTTGACTTCAACCGCCCTGAGACCACAAGTTCTGTAGCTGTGCCAGGTCCAGAGACAGCACAGCGTTNCATCCTCCTGCCCTTGCCTCTTAACACAGGAACCACTGTGGGACACTTTGGACACAAGTGGCAGTGCCACGCACAGCTGGTGACAGCGGTACTGCATGGTGCATGGGATGCCTTGAGAAGGTTGCAAAGACAGAAGAGAGGTCAGAAGGCAGAACCCAGCCCCTCGCACAACCAGCTGAGCAGGTGTTTCTGTTTTCTTAATAATGAAGACCGAGACCCAGTTCCCAATTTCCTTTAAACTTATACTGTAAAGGGCATTTAAGATGAGATATTAAAGGAGCATAGTGAAGGAGCTGTGTCCCGCCCTGTCTGCAGTGTGGCTTGGCTCATCTCTAGCAAGGACAGCTAGAGCCCTGGCTAGAAACCAACGCTCTGCCCAGTGCACTCTGCTGGCCGCTGCAGAGCTGAAGGGATGAATATTTCATACGCTCTAATTTTCTCATCTAGAAGCTTGATGCTCTGCTTCTCTTTGCTTTATTATCCCACTTCATAAATGCTAAAGAGGGTCCTCCCTCCTCAGAGCCAGGCTGCCAGCTTCTGCCCAGTGTCCTTTCTTCACACCCAGGATTCACAGGTGCCAAGGCTCCCAAGAATTGTTCTCCTCACCCACCGCTCCACCCTCCAGAGAGCCCAGAGGGAAGCAAGTGTGCACATGGCTGCAGTTCTGTAGCTGAGAATGGGCTCTGGGTGCCACGGGGAAGCATGTGAGCACATGGCCACTCTCTGGTATATGTAGTGGGCTCTGAGAGCTGCAGGGAAGGTGTGTGTGCACACAGCCACCCTTCAGTGTATGAAGATTGGCTCTGGAACCCACAGACTCTGCAGTTCATGATGCCTGATTCCCTTCTAAAAATAGGGGTCAGCTCTTGTGACATACATGTGTCTTTACATACATACCAACTCATCTCTGGGTGGCTCTCGTATCTCATGCGAAGCCAGTTTCAGGATGATGGCTGCCACTCTGTGTTAAAGGAAGAAAACTAAAAAATGCTACTTATTCAGTGTAGATGTGTTTTATGTAAGGGTGTTGTGTGTGTGTGAGTGTGAATATATGTACACATATGTGTTCAGATACTTGTGTCTGAAAGGAAGCCCAGAATGATGTTGGGCCAAATTCCTATCACGTATGGATTCCCCTTCCCCTATATCTGTGCCTCTTTCCTCATAATATCCACCTTCCTGCCATACTTGCTCAGCTTCAAGTTCAGTGTTCTTAGGCTTCCCCCCTTGTGACCTGCAGACCCCTTTAGCATACTCATTCATTGTTGTTTGAGAGACGCTTATTGGTTTCCAGCTGCTCAGACCCAAAACAATCACACAGAAACTATATTATTTTGAACATTGCTTAGCCCATTAGTTCTAGCTTCTTATTGGCTAACTCTTACATATTAATTTAACTCATTTCTAGTAATCTGTGTATCACCAACTAAAGTTCTGTCGTCTGTCTCTGGCGGTGCTCCATGGCTTCTCTCTGACTCTGCCTCCTTTCTCCCAGCATTCAGTTTAGTTTTTCTTTGCCTACCTAAGTTCTGCCCGATCAACAGGCCAAGGCAGTTTTCTTTATTAATTAACTAATCGCATTCACAGCATACAGAGGGGAATCCCAAATCAATTCATTCCCCTGGATGCTGTGTCTCTGTTTTCCCCCTTTGTCACTATCCCCTCTTTCTTCTGGGCTCCAAGTTCTCTCTTCAGACTGGGTTCTTCCTCTTCAACACATCCTGTGATGAGAGTGATGTACATCCCCTCTACAATTTAAAGTAGCAATCCACTGTAGAGACAGCCTCTCTACCCACTGGGGAGGGCTGCTCTTCTTCCATTCTCAGAAGGGAGCTACTGTGAAGCTGGTCTGCAGCCTCACGGAGACTCATCAATGCTATATTTCACCAAAACTGCCTTATGGATGTGTGTACCACCCAGCCCTGAATTCTGGCAGGAGAGCAAAGAGGCTGTAATGCTATCTTTTACTGTTGGACATTTCAAAAATAGTAATTGAAAAAGCAATATGACAGAGCTATTAAAGAAAATTTAAAAGTATCTCAAATGTCCACTGATCCTGCCATTCTACCACAGATAAGGTTTGTACTTACCATTTAAAATCTGCCCGTTAGTGGAACACGCATTTCTAAAGGAAAATGAAACCTCTGTGCAGCTAGTGGAATATACTTGGCTACCACCTACTAATCAGCAAGATGACCCTTCCTCCTGCCTCAGAGATCAGGGACCTGTGCCCAGACAGGGGAACCAAGGAGGCCTCAGGGTCCCTCACATTGAAAGATAATTCAGCTGTAATCCATGCTTTTTTGCCGAGGTTGGAAGCAAGATTGGGTCTTCTGGTGGGGGGGGGGAGAATGTTTTCTGCAAACCTGGGAATAGAAAGGGTTGCTGAGAAGCCAGCACCCCATCTACATCCTGTAGCCTTCCATGGTTGGAAGCTGCGGGACCCTGGTTCTCAGGATCAGACTCAGCCAGCTCCTCAGGCCCAGCTTCCACACTTTCTTGCCTGCTTATGAGCCACGCCTCCAGTCTCAAACTCTGAGACCTGTCTTTCCCAAGACCTTACCTTTCCTCAATGCCTAAGTCTGACCTGATGCTCTGTGTGGCCAGCCCACTTCTTAAACATCTGTGGTCTAAGTGCCACCTCCACTCACACACCCCTGGATTTCTTCAGTCTCCTGGTTGCTGCCCTGTCCCTTCCTTCAGCCTCACTTTCTCCTCTGGCCCCATTCCTTCTCCTGATCCTGCCTGCTACAGCCCCAGAACTATTGGAGTTTACCAGTGTCTCCAGCCCCTTAGCCCTCTGGACAATCTCAGGAGATGGCACATGCATCAGGATGCATTCCTGCCACAGGCCAGGTGCTAGAGACAGGTGGGGATGGTACACAGAATGCAAGGGGAAGAGGGAGCCTTCCAAAGGCCAGCAGAGGCCTAGGGATTGACTCCATCAAACAGTCTCTCTGAAAGTAAAACAGAGGGGCCTGCTGGTCCATAGGAACCAGTCCGCCAATGTCCTGCCACCATCAGCACTACCACCTCCTCTTCAGGTTCTTTTCCTGCGCTGATGGTCCTAACCAGACTGTCATGCTCACCCACCGCCATTGGCCTGACCTGGAATCTTGGGGCCCACATTGGACCCTTTCTATCCTAGCTGGAATGGCATCTTCCATGCCCTGAGTACACTGTCCTCAGAAAGCACATCTTCCCATTGCACACCCATCTGGGCAGGGCAGGCTGCTCTCCCGAGTGCCTCCCAGTGGCCAGCAG
>LOEQ01001055.1:182072-197041 GCA_001685075.1 Bramus lutescens
TTGTTATTTCCGGGTATAAGCTAGCCGTGCGGGAGCCGGGCAGGACAAAAGCAGGCCTGCTCGCCTAATCACTACAGAATGGTATTCACTACACCCAACAGACTCTGGTTTGCACATGGAATCTTCACTCTGGTCTGCCATTGTTTATCTGAGAGTGAATGGAAGCAGGCTTCTCTGGAACAAAAAACACAAGGGTCTGGGCCTTCACCTTGGCAACAGCGACATCTTTCGCCCTCTGCCATAAGTGATAGCTCCACTGAGGGGCAACAAGGTGGAGCCAGATCCTCATGTTATCACAGTAAGCTCTTTTCCAGCTGAACCATCTTCCCGCTCCTCATTTCAAACATGTGTTAGGTGAAACCTTACTGAAAACATAAAACAACTTCTGATGTTTCGTTTGAAGCAGGTACTAGCTAGGAAGTATTTTCTCCACAGCCCTTCCCCCTTTCTGGTCCTGTTCCAATTCTGCCAGAATCAGAGGCGCATGCCCCCAGTTCCCAGGGGCTAAAGAGAAGGCTACACAAGATATTGGGGTCACATGGTAGAGTCAGTTCTCAACAGACCGACCCCACCACCCAAAACAGCTGTAAGTTCTGGCAAAGGACAAACAAACCACCCAGGACTCTAAGGAGTGAACAGCCCAGGTGGATTTGGAAGCCTCCTCTTGGAGGATGGTGACAGCACACAATTCATGGATTTGGGTGAGGTCAAACCTTGATGCCAACACAGTGCAGTGCATGGGGGAGCTTGAATGAAAAGAAAAAACTCCATCATCCATCCCGCTGGCCACGGCCGCTAAAGAGTTCTAGGAAGCGCGGCATTCTTCGTTGAATCTCGAGCCAGAGTGGATGGCAAACTGACCTGCACATTGTGGGAAGCAGCCAGCCAGTTAGTTCATAAAAGCATGGGAGAGTCGGGGTGCGAAACGTCCCCCACAGGCTCACGTATGGGGAGTGGACGAAGTATCCTCGTGAGCCATGTCAATGACCCCACTGCCTCAGATCCATGGGAATGGAAAAACAAAGCCTTTCCCTGGTCCAGGTATTAATGCTGACAAATGGAGGTCCTCGATCTAGAACCAGTGGGTACCAAAATATCAACTGCAGCTTCCTCCTCCTGGGTGACTGCAACTTGAGACCAGCCCCTAAGAGACCTCCTGCTTAGATCTGCTAACCAGCCTCCTCCTCGTCCTGCTGTATATGATAAACATTGAGTTCCTGGGTTGTTGGTGAGATTCCATCAGGGCACACATCCTGCCTAATCCCAGGTGTGATGTGTGCATCCTGTCACCCCAGTTAGGTCAAGTTACGCTTGAAGGGCTGCAGCATCCCTCAGCCCGTGTATCTCTTTCAGGTTCTGTAACCTTTAGGATGTGGGCCCCAGCAAGAAAAAATAGGTCACTGGTGGCCGGTCTTTGTCCACACATTGTTTCTGGTCGCTTCCCATCGAGCACGCTGCTTCCTGCCTGCCACAATATAGCCAGTCGTCTTATTCACCCCTCGACACAGACTGAGCTGCACCCGCCCTTCCCTCACCTACCGTCCCAGCTTCACTACCATGAATGACTGACCTCTCCTCCAAACCGTGAACCAAAATATCCCCACTCCCTGATTTTGTCAGAGATTTGATCACAGTGGAAAAAAAACACATTAATATGGGGGATCAAAGAACGAATTGAGACCCTGAGCTGCCACAGTCTGTAGGTAAGTTTGAGGTTCAGCTTAATAAATATACCGGTTACTGAAACAAACCAGCCAATGCACTTTAGAGGGCTATAGCAGGAGCCAGAGTCTCCAAGTCTCCTAGTCACAATGTCAACGTGCTATCCAAATTCGCAATGCAAACCAGAAAAGAGAGACAAAGTCTCAAAAAAAAAATGGGTACCAACCAAGACCAACTCCATTACTATCCAGGCATCAGGATTAACAGGTCAGTGTTTTAAAGCTAGTGCTCACCATGACCATGTTTGTTAGACAAAGGATGCTTCCTGAATGTTTTTGGTGAAAAGATTTCAGAGCAGGACTAGGGAATATAAAAATCAGGCCAAACGAAGCCTCTGGAGCCAAACTTTAGACTACCTGAAATGAACACTTACCTGATAGGTTTTACAGAAACATTGAC
This sequence comes from Bramus lutescens, assembly GCA_001685075.1. Classification (NCBI taxonomy): domain Eukaryota; kingdom Metazoa; phylum Chordata; class Mammalia; order Rodentia; family Cricetidae; genus Bramus; species Bramus lutescens. Next base: position 184,194 of record LOEQ01001055.1, read on the forward strand.
TTGGCTGTAAAAAGTCACTGAGATGTATAGTTTGAGATTGGGAGAGTGTTTTTCTCAGTAGCTGTGTTAATCTGCCCATGTGATGTTTTTATTTGTTGAGCTCATTACAATAATGTGATTTTTACTTTTTAAGAAGTCAGTGAAGTTGAGACAAGATCAATTGAAATCAGCCACTCTAAAGAATAAAACATTGAAAATGAAATGGTTTGTGCCTCAGGGCCTGGCTCTGAAATATAAGTAACTGGAAACCAGAGAGAGAACGGGTGGGAAAGTATTTGAAGACTTTGCAGCCAATAGCTTCACAAGTCTGGTGACAGATACACATTGACAATTTTGAGAAGTTAGGGAAATTATAAAGAATATAACCTCCCTGAAATCTTGAAGAAATTCAAGTACCATGNNNNGGAGACTGAGAAAGTAAGAAGAGAGGAAGTTCAGACTCAAAACCAACAGAAAATAATGAATCGATTGAAAAACTTAGTTCAAATGTATCAGTACTTAGAATAATTAGGCCAGGGAATTTAAGAATGAGTGTTTAAAATAAGACTCAGGGGCTGGAGAGATGGCTCAGCGGTTAACGGCACTTGCTGCTCTTGCAGAGGACCTGGGTTTGGTTCCCAGCACCCGTATCAGGGGCCTCACAACTGCCTATAACTCCAGCTCCAATGGATCCAGCACCCTCTTCTGAGCTGCCCAGGAACCTGCACACACACAAGTACACACAGAGAGAAGAGAGAGAGAGAATTCAAAATAAAATAAACTTTTAAGAGAGACATACACGGATCTACATAAGAAGGTGAAAAAGACAAGATCTCCTGAGTGAATTGGGAGCATGGGAGTCATGGTGGAGGGTAAAAGGGGAGATGGGAGGGAGGGGTGGGAATAGAGAAAAAATGTATAGCTCAATAAAAACAACTTAAAAATAACTAACTAAAACCACTCAGCCTGGGGCTGAGTACTTACCTTCTTTCCGAAGATCTCGGCTCGAGTCCCAGCACCGCTTACATGGTGGTTCACAGCTGTTTTCCTCCAGTTCCAGGGGACCTGATGCCGTCTTCCGATCTCTATGAGCACGCAAGAAGGGGCACACGTGCTTACATACCAGCAAAACATGTTTTTCACACACAATAGCATTTTAAAAACTCTAATGTATGACCAGGTGTAAAAGTGTCTTCCCTTGCTACTGGAACAAGTTTCCTGCCAAGGAGAAGCTTTAAGAAGGAAGCATCTGATGTGGCTCAGAGTTTGAGGGTACAGCCCATCCTGGCAGGGAAGGGATGTGGGAGGAGCCTGGGGGGACTGGTCATATGGCTCCCACAGTCAGANAGGGCATAGAAGCGAATGCTGTCGCTCGGCTGCCCTCCCTCGTTGGCCAGTCCCCTCCAGCACCCTGACCCATGGAGTGGTGACACCCATGCTGAAGGTGTGCAGTGGTATTCTGTTTGTGCTTTAACAAATAAAGCCTGCCTGAAGATCGGAGAAGCCAAGCAGCCAGCCACTAGTTCTTACCGAATCCTCAGACGGAATGGGCGATCCTGTCTTTGGGAATCCACGGACAGAATGTCTGCGCTCCTGTCTACTCCCGCCTTATATTCCTCTCTCTGTCCAACCATACCCTTTCCTGTCTTCACCTCCCTAGTGCTAGGCTTAAAAGTGTGTGACTCCCAAGTATTCGATTAATTAAGTCACCACTGCCTGGCTCTGATTCTCTTTTAAGCTGAATCGATCTTGTGTAGCCCGGATGGCCTTGAACCCACAGAGCTGTGTCTGCCTCTATCTCCCAATTAAAGACATGCACCACCACTGCCTGGCCTCTATGGCTAACTAGTGGCTAGCTCAGCACTCCAATCACTAGGCAAGCTTTATTTGTTAAAGCACAAACAGAATATCACCACAGGTGTGTGTTTCTTCTTCATTGTAATCTTGAAAGGCCTTCGCTGACACACCCAGATGTATCTCTCCCAGTTTCCCAATCCAGGCGAGCTGACAGTGAACATGGACCAACATAGCTGTAAAGACTAAAAAAGCCTAGAACAACAGCATCGGCCATCTCCATGATTCCAGATCACCATGCCCAGAAACTGCAGCTTGTATAATCTTTTGTAAAAGTTTATCTACGTAGACCCTCATGCTAGGCTAGCACCAAGTCTACGTGAATTTGTAGAAAGACTCAAATCAGAAACTCTCTGAGTACAACATGTTTGAATTGGATGCAAATTCGGGTTAAGCTTAAACATTTGAAAATGAGGCAAGACAATTTCTAAACAATCATGGGCCAAATTGAGAAGCTACAGGAACTTCTAAAAGGTAATAAAAATTGGAATTTTAATAGCATTAAAAATAACAACATAAAATTTGAATTACCCAGCTAAGCAGTGCTTGAGGAGAAGTTCATTACTTCAAAGTCTTACACTGCCTTGAAGAAGGATCTGGAATGGGTTGTATTAGGTACTCTTCTGATTGCAATGATAAAATACTTGACAAAGGCAACTTAAGGTTAGAGAGGAATTTCTTCTTTTTGCTAACAGTTTGAGAGTGCGTCCATCATGGTGGGAAAGACACAGCAGCATCTGTGTGAAGAGGTTTGTCTTACGAAATTAGAAAAACCCAGAGGAAACAACAGGAAAAATCAGAGTTGGTAGACACAGGAGCCACCCCCACCCCCTGGGAGGCTGGGCATGGTTTGCAAAGGGACACAGCCGTACAGTACAGGCAAGGGGAGCCATCTCAGCTGTTCCTGTGAGCCTGTGGCAGGCTCTTGTCTCCCATATCTTCCAGCCTCAGTGAGAAGTGATTGTGAAGCACCAGAGAGCAACATCAGCACCCCCATTCCTCACAAACCTTGTCTCCAGCTGCATACCCCTCCCCAATGGCTTCTGGAAGGATCTGATCAATGGATCTCACTGTATGTTTCTGTCAGCACCAACCATGCTGTCTCGACAGCTCTGCGGTTCCACAAGGTGACACACACCTGCTCTCTCCTACTCCCTGTTCCTGTGTGTTTCTGGGCAGAGAAGTGGGTGACATCTTCCAGGGGAGATGCTATCCAACCACAGGGTAAGGTACGGCTCCACCTGGAAAAGGGGCCTTGCAGGTTGTGGGGATGGCAATTTGTAACCACTTACTGAGCAGAGACAATAGCTGTGTGGATTTCAGGGCTCACACACCCACACTCTGTCCAACATGGCTCTGGCTTCCTGGAGTATTTAAGAGTATTTTCCCAACCCCAGTTCCACAACCAGTGTCATAGTTTGAGCTAGAACAGCTCCCATACATTCATGTTTGAATACTTGGTCCCCAGTTGGTAGAGCTGTTTGGGAAGGATTAGGAGGTGTGGCTTTGTTGGAGGAGGTGCGTCATTGGGGCTGGGCCTTGAGACTCCAAAGGATACGTGCCATTCCCAGTGTTCTCTTTTCTGACTTCCAGCTTCAGGTCATTACGCCAACTCTCAGCTGCTCCCGCCGCCGTGTCCTAGCTCCACCATCATGGACTCCAGCCCTCTGGAATCTTAAGCCAAACTAAACTTTGTTCTAAGTTTCCTTGGTCAGGATATGCTACCACAGGAATGCAATCAGTGTGGTCAACATCCCATCTGCACGGCTACAGTGATTGGTTCAAAATCCATCTTAGAATATACTGATGAAGGAATTTCATGATGAGCATATTTCAGGCGCTCAGTGGTGTTTGTGTCTGCGGAAGCTACTGGAAGAAACTGCTCATGTTCATCCTTGTGGGAGTGAGGAAGACAGTGCAGGTCACAGTCCCTGGCAGCCACCTTAGGCTGAGGGCAATGCCTCAGGGGAGAAACCAAAGGACAGCAAAGCAACGCGGTGGCAGTGACCTGTTCCAGCCACGTCAGAGGCTGGTCTCTGTGCAACGGGATAAAGGACTGCCTTTGACTCTTAGACCAGCAATGCTGAGAGTTGGCATGATGTCTACAACTTTCCCTGCAAAAAGAAAAAAAAATGTCCAGGTGAGACACACATAAAAGAGCAAAGACACTCGAGACGCTCAGTGAGGTTACAGAGAATCATCTATCTGCCCTGTGACACAGCCTCTTTAAACCACCTCTTTCGCAGCCTCCAGGATGCTGAGCCAGGGTCCCTGAAAGACCCCAGCCCCTCATCGCTTGGACATCCCTCTGCGGGCTACCCTTCTCATTTACCATGTTGTGTTTTCATGGAAAATAAAACCCTTGATGGATTTCCGAGCGCTGGCTCCCAGCTGCCCACTAAAGGAAACATTTACGATTCACTTAATTTGGGTTGTGTCTCAATAATGGGAGTAACGGGATCATGCTCACGCCCCAGAGACTCCACGACCGCAACAGCCTGACACACAAGCTGCTTGATTGAAAATAACGAACCAGCCTCCAAACGGCTGGACCCACGGCCAATTTCCACACAGCCAGTGTGGAGCCAGAGAAGACAATGGTGCTGCAGCTCTCCCTTCCCAAGGATGAACATTTTTAATCAAAGGAAATGTCTGGCAGAGCACACAGGGCTGATCCAGGACCAGTTTCTGGGCAAGAGCGCCAGTCCAGGGCTCATCTGCACTCTGCTTCTAGTGTGCCCAGTGCCTTGCTTTCCGTCTATTTCTCTGGGAGAGCCAGAGGAAGGGAACGGAAAGGAAGAGCCAAGGCTCCCTGACATAAAGTGGCACTTTGTAAATTGAGCTTCAAAGAGAGACGTGACAGACTGCTCCATCCCCAAAGACACAGGAAGCCTGGCCTCACTTAGCGAAGGACAACGCATAGAGAGTCGGGCCCTGCTGAGTTTGTGCACCCTCCTCAGTGTGGAATCTAGGAGGATTACTGCTTCAAAGCCCCTGGGATGGAGTTTCACTACATTAATTCTACGTTTGGATTTCTTCTGGGGGAGAGGAGGGCATCTAAGATCAGTGCAGGCCTGAGATGAGGAAGCTGAGAGTTCAGAGGAGGAGGTGCTGACCCAGGGTGTGAAGCGGCAGAAGATGGCCCACATGGCCAGATCTGTGTCCTCACAGGGATGTCCACAGGGCTGCCGTGTAGACCACTCTGTGAATGAGCTGCTAGAATGTTCCCTCCACCTTGGAGAAAGGACCAAGTTGTTTGTACTCTCTGTCCTTAGACACCTCCTCACCCCTCCAGGTGATTGTTCCTGCAGCAGCCCTGATAACCTGGGCTCTAACTCGCTGGCTCTGTTGTGCTTTGAATGCCTTATCTCTTAAGAAGATGGGGCCCTTCTTAGCCGCTCCCCTCACATACCCCCTCAGTGCTGCAAGGGTACCAGATACAGCTCTGGGCATTGGGATGTTTACTCCCAGCTAGTGATCTGACATTCTCTCTCTGCTCATGTGGGCATCCAGCAAGGCTCCTGATGGAGATTCCCAAAGACACATCTAGCCTCCTCACTTGGTTAATGAACCTGAGCCTAGGCCCCCAGAGGCCGGATGGTACTCTCCCTTCTCAGAAGCTGTCCCTGAAACGGCTAATACCTGGCACACACACACAAAAAAAATCACATTCACAAGTCATTTTGCAGTAGCCATAGAGGCACCAGAGCCAAAGCACACTGCATGGGGACAGCAATGGGGCAAATCCTGTCAGGTCAGCTATCCAGTGACATCTGCAGGCATTGTCTCAACTTTTCATTTAAAGAGAGTGGCGTATGCCTTTATGGGTGAAGTGGAGGAAAGAGAGGTTGGTGGTAATGCTTTCTAAGTACGAACACAAAGGGTTCCAAGAACCCTGCTTCCAAGAAGCCCTGTTCCCCAGAAGCTCTGCTCTCCCAGAAGCCCTGCCCCATGATCTCTCCTGCCCCGCCCACCAGACCTCCAAATCTCTGCGTCTCTGCCACCCAGTATCATTTGATCCTTACTTCCTTGGCCTGCTAAGTCAAAAAACTTGTCAGCAGGCATCTGGCGACTCTCATAGTCAATGGAGACAGGAGACAATCACTAAATCTTGTGCACACATACTGTGGAAGATGGTTGACTCACTGTAGTAGTTTGAGTGTGAAGTGACCCTCATAGGTTTATGTGATTGACCATTTGGTCCCCGGTGCAGCCTTGCTAGAGGAAGTATGTCGCTGGTAGTGTCACTGGGGGCAGCTTTTATAAAGCGCTTATAGGTTTGCTCCAGTTCCTGTGCTCGCTCTCTCTCTCTCTCTCTCTCTCTCCTTCTCTCTCTCTCTCTCTCTCTCTCTCTTCTCTCCTCTCCTCTCCCTTTCCATCTCCACATCCCTTCTCTCTCCTTCCTTTATGCAGTTGAAATGTGGCCAGCAGCACCCTGCTCTATCTGCCTTGCCTTCAAAGCCTGCTGCCTTCCCCACCGGGATGAACCTAACTTACCCCTCTGGAACCATAAACCAAAACAAATCCTTTTCCCCTTGGGTTGCTTTTGGTCATGGTGTTTTGTCATAGCAATGGTCCAGGAGCTAATACACTCTGGCGTCACATCCATGTGACTACCAAGGTCATCCTGCCTAGGGGGAAGTTGGTGACTCACCAAGATTCTACAGATTTGTCCCTTTCTTTATCTAGGTACCACCGGCTGTCGCAGAAGGACACATTACCCAGACTCTATCTCCAACTGGGCTTGGCTTAGTAAGAGGGGCTAGAGGCCATGGGATGCGGGGGAGGGAGAGCCAAACAGTCCCACCTTCCTTAGGCGTGCCCTTTGGTTTGCTTCCCTCCAACGGGCCCCTGTCCGGGACAACAGAAAAACTGTTGTCCTGTTCATTCTTCAGCCTGACCTGTATTTACTGCTCCAACTTCCTGTTCACTCTGCATCAGAGCCCGGCCTCAGAACTGTGTCTGCTCTACACAGAAGAGGAACTAGCTAAGAGAAGTCAAGCTGGAAGCTCACCCTGCAATCCCAGCTAGCTCCTTCCTCACTTCTCTGAGACATCCATGTGATTCAGCAGCTCCCGCCTAGCTACCAACGTCAGTGGGGAGCCCTTCTGAGACTCAGCTTTGTGTATTTTCTGAAAACCACAACAAAAAGGAGATAAATAACTCCCTCTGAGAAGAAACAACCAGAGAAGGTGGGCAGAAATCAAAGTCCTGGGAAACAGCAGTCCCTTTTCCAGGGTCCTGACCTGGCCAGCAGCTTGAGTCCCAGCTCTGTCCCTCTCCTCTTCAGGTCCCTTAAGCAAAAGGCCCACAGGGAACAGAAGTAACCAGAAGCTCCCTGCTGCACCCATGCACCCTGGAAGGTGCTGTGAGGTCTGCTCAAGTCTCAAGGGGCCAGAGCCCTCTGCAGCTGGGCTAGATGCTGACAGTAAGGAAAAGGGCAGTGTAATTGTCCCCAGGCTCAGACGTCAGCTGGACAGTTTCATAGCTAATTGCCTGGCAGCCCACTCTGCCCTCAGCTGTCTAAGATGAGTGTTTCCGATGTCTTATTTCAAAGCACGTCGCCTTGACTGCTTAATTATGCAGAGGAGTCGGCTTTCAAGCCTCCACAGCCTGACGGCTTGGGCTGGGTGAGCTCCTCAAGCAGCTCCAAATAATTCATAGTGAAATACAGCTGCCATTGATTTCATACTGACTCTAAACATGGCTGGGCTCCCACCAGGACTTGTCGATTTTGCCTGGATGGCACAGTCTTCATTGCTGGGAGCCAACTGTTATAATTTCTATCAAACCACAATTGCCCCATTTGATTTTCCAACAGATGATGACCTGTATGATAGGCAGTGCTGACAAGATGCGGCGGGCTCCAGTGTCAGGGTCTGTGGAGACGTTCTGCCCTGAGTCTGCGCTCTCGGCCTCTTGTGACACTGTGACCGGAGACCTGAGGTTGGATAATGTATAAAAGGCAAGAATTACGTGATACCTGAGATTGTCTTCTGACCTCAACACACATCCGTTAATAGCAGGCATGCCTGTCTATCCATCACGTACCTGCTCATCCATCCATCACCGTCTCTGCATCTGTTGGTTTGTCTATGTGTATCTATATGTCTAGCTGGCTGGCTAGCCACCTGTGCATCTCTCTAACTAGCACGCATGCACACACATGCACACTCACACACATGCACGCACAAGCACACACACACGCACACACTACTGCAGTCTCTTGGCAAATCCTGCGATCTTAGTGGCAGATCCACAGCACCATCATTTCCCATGGCGTCCACACACCCCAGCCCACCCCGTGTGTTTCCTCACCCGCACCCACATTCCCTGGCAGTTTGTGTTCAGCTCCAAGGCCAGAGCGACTGCTCTCATCCTGAAGTCCGTGTTCTCCCTCTCTTCCTGCGTGAGCCCCTCCCCTGTCCTCTCAGATGTCCCCAACCATCCTTTCCAGAATGCAATCCTTCCTCTGTCCCCTTACCCACCTCTGCTTCTCTGCCATTGTCTACATACACTAAACCTAAGCTTCCCAAGGCCTAGTGCAGCCAATCCCTCCAAAGCTCAGGCGTGAGACTGTGGACACGTACTGCTGTTTGAAGTAAATGTTGACAATACCTTTCTTCTTCTTCTTCTTCCTTTTTGATGCAGTGAAATAATTACATTTTAATTTATTTTTTTAATTTCATTTCACATCCCACCCACAGTTCACCCCCTACCCTTTCTCCCGCCATCCCCCTCTTGCCTAGCTCTCCCCCCATCTATTCATCCCAACTGGTAAGGGCTCCCTTGGGAAGTCAGCAAAGCCTGGCATATTAAGTCGGGGCAGGATGAAGCCCTTCCCCTGCATTAAGGCTGAGTATGTCATCCCACCATAGAGAATGGGCTCCAGCAAGCTAGCTCAGGCACCACAGCAGGGATAGGTCCTGGTCCTACTGCTAGGTGCCTCACAGACAGTGCAAGCTTCACCACCGTCTCCCACATACTGAGGGCCTGGTTCAGTCCCATGGAGGCTCCACAGCTGTCGGTCTAGAGTGCATGAGTTTCCAGGAGCTTGGTTCAGCTGTCTCTGTAGACAATACCTTTCAATGTCCAATGAGGATGTACCTTTAACTCACAAAGCCACCTCTGCATCCTGCCACGGAAAGACTGGACATGTGAGAGTGGACACACAGTGTGACTGCACATGGTATTAGCACTGGGAAATGGCTCCTGCTCAAAGGTAGGAAAGGGGCAAGCGTGTGGGGGAAGGGAAGGCAGCTTTCTCTCAGGCTCTCACAAAAAAAAAAATTCCTGAGCCATCATCCGGCAGAGTGTGAGCAGCACTGAGTCACCCGAACTTTCACCTCAGGAAATGTGAGAGACTGAGTCCCCAGAGTTCCTTCTCAGCGACATCCTTGCAGTGTGGGTAAAATATGCACACCTTGATAAACTACCACCCGGGGCTCTAGAGAGAGCCAAAGAGACTCTGCTACCAAGCTGCTGACAGACAGCCCAGCAAATGGTTCTTCCAGCCAACATCCATATGTGTGTCTGCAGGCTGTGTGTGTGTTTGTGTTTCTGTGTGTGCAGATGTCACTGTGCACATCTGCCTAGATCCCTGTGTGTGAGTCTGTTGTGTGTAAGCATATATGCGTGTTTCTGTACATACGTGAGGTATCACACCATATTCATCCCAACACAACAACCATTCGCTCAGTCAGCCCTGCAAGGAAATGGTGCTGGGCTGTCACCAGCGAGGAGCTTCACAGAAGCTGTCCATGTGTAAAACACGGGCCGCAGCCATGTGCACGCTGGGTGTGTTGGGCTCACTTCCTTCTTAGCATGATGACTAAGAAAGCTAAGGTCACCGAGAGGAGAGATGGCCAGGGGAGGCATTTTTATTGGGGTGCTGAGCAAATGAGGTGGGCCTTGAGGAGGGATCAGCCCTGGAAGAACTACTAGAGGCCATTCAAACAGCAGTGACACCAAGGACCCTGCCCTGAGTATGTGCCTCCTGCCCTCCAGAACAGGCTTTCCAAACTGTTGGCCACAGGGCCACGTGCCAAGAAATGTTAGGGATGATGCCCCCTTTATATGAGATGTGGCTTCTCTGCGCTCTTCGGCCTCTTGGAGAGTTGGTGGGAGTCGCCTGTGCAGTTCTGAGCGAGCCTGCAGTAGGGGCTGATTTCACTGCCGTGCCCGTCGCTGCTTTAAACACACTTCATCTACGCATCTGGTGCTGGTTGAGTACACAGAGCATAGATAGCTGAGATAGAGCGGACTGGGAAACGGCGGCCATAAAGACTTTCCATCTGGTTGTTTCCTGGCTTCAAGGAGGAAGGGGACTTGGATTTGGCCTGCACGTTGACAAAGAAAAACAGCCCCTTCTCTCTTAAGTTCCTTCTTATTGGGCATTTACAGGAAATATGGGGGGCGGGGGGAATGAGACGTGCATAGCTGTGCTTTGGAGAGACTATTTTGGCTGGACTCAGGTCACTGGAGCCAAGGACACACTGACAAGGAGGTCCACCAAGCCTTCAAGGGTTTCATTTTCCATACCGCATGGTTCCCCAGTGCAGCCGACACATTCACCTGTCACTGGTCTCTCACTTCCAGTGAGTGGTGAGCCATCCATATGTGGTCCCCCTCGTGTGAATGTGAACTGCACTCACCCATCCTTGTGAGCAGCAAAGGCTACATGCAGAGGGTAGTGCAGCCTTCTGGGTGGAGCTGTCCCAGATGCAGGGAGTCAGGAAGGGAGATGCTGAAGTTCCCAGGGTCTCGTGCCTCTCGAGGCATGCCAATCATTGCAGGAAAGCAGAGAGTTTATTACGGAAGAGACAGAGGGTCCTGGAGGTGTGCCGTGCCTCCCCAGTGGCCTGGCTGCAAGCGGGCACGAGAGAGAAAAAGGTCGAGTCCCCAGTGACCTTTTAGGGGTTGTTAACATAGGTAGCACCTGCCTCTCCTGAATTCTCAGGCTTGGAGAGGGCGTTTCTGAGCCTGCTCCCTTGGCTGGATGGAGCTCAAGGGGGCTAAAGGCTTCCAATCTTCCTCTGTGGGTGGTTTTTTGTATATTAATCTCTAGAATTTTCTCCTTCTCTGTTTTCCAGTCTGGCCTGCCCTGGCTGACACCAGCCCATGGAGCAGCAAGAAGCCCACTCCTGGGTCAAGGTGAAACTTGTGCAGCCACAGTATCCAGGATCCATCTGTCTTCTGTACCAGCTTGAGAGAGATTCGGTGGAGGTTTGAGGAGACTGTCTCCATGTCCCTTCTGCTCCTAGGCATGGCTTCCAAGCCCCTGGATGTGGCTCTGTCTCTGATTAGTTACCATGACCAGAGGGAGCTTTCTTCACCAAAGTAACTGCCACCCCTGGGACTGTGGGAGGTGGGGGCTTGACTAGCCCAGGTAAGGCTACCCTGGATCTAAGGCAAGAATTAGATGTGCGGCCAAGTGAAGGGCATTGGGTGGGTTCTGAGAACAGCCCTGCACCAGGCTGAGCAGCCGCCATCCAGCTGTGCACTGCAGAACAACCCATCCCCGCCTGACGGAAACAGCCCTGAAATGTGTCACTTTATCAGCTCGGGTGACAGTCTAGCCTGCTAGCTTGGAGCCTTCCTGTCATTCAGGCGGCTGAAGATCTGAGTGTCTCTGCCACTGCCACCCAGGAATCGGAGATAGGAGGCTGTCTCCACAGACAGGGGTCACCTTGCCAGGACCTCTGGCTTTCTGACACCAACAAAGAGCAGGAGGAAGGACGGAATCTCCTCCTTAACTGCAGGTGGCTGGTGATGAAGAGCATCTCTGGGGCCCAGAGACTGGAATCCTTAGCTTCCTTGCCGGTGGCCGTGAGATCAAACCCTAGCCTTCCTTTGGAGAACTCTGTCTTGTCCATCTGCTCACGCTCTGATGCTTCCCAGCTGCTGGGACTGCCTCAGCCAAGTCAAAATCAAAGCCATTAGCTGGATAATTGCTCTAATGAGAGCAGCGATGAATCACCGGGACGGCTGCTCCCTGGGATCCTGGCGCTTCCTCTGTGTCCTGTGTGAGCCTTGAAGGAGTTGATCACAGTGACCTGAGAACGGAGCAAAATGTACAGGAGTGGGGTTTTACTACATGGCTATGGGCCTGGGGAATGGTGATAAGCAGAATGACGCAGAAATAAACCACAGGGGCAGCAGCACAGAGAAAGACTTTTGAGTCAAGCTGCCTGTAAAAGAATCCCAGACTGCCTCGGAGCGCATCGGAGTCATGTGATCTTTCAGTCAAAGTGTTTGTCTCATTAGCAGGTCTGGGTGGTTAGTGAGATGACAGAGAAAATAACTGAACAGCCCCTAGCAGGCAGCTATGCCCAGCAGATGCTAGCAAGCATAGTCATACATGTATTGTTTTAATGAATGGACCAATTCGCTGGCAAGGTAACCACTGGGCATGCTCTAACAGTGGGGAATAAGCCAGGGTGGAGGCTGCCAGCTGCACTCTGTACTGGAGGCCGTTCAGCCTGTGATGACCAGCAGGCAAGCAAGGCCACTGGCAAGTCGGGTGACTGATGCAGGTGGATGTTTGGGTCCCCAGGGGAGATCAAGATGGTGGGACAAAGCATGCCAGGAAGGGGGGTCCTCTCTTTGTGTTGGGTGGTCAATCCTGAGGTTCTGAATTGTTCACAGAAGGGGAAATGCATGCTTGTATCTCATCTTAGAGACGTCGGGCACAGTGAGGCAGGGAAGTAACAAAAAGCAGAGCATCCAGGAGCAGCTTTATCTTTCCCTTGGGAAAGCAGGGCACCCAGCAAAAGGCATTTGTGAAGATACTGAGGTGAGCAGAAGAGGGGACGGCCAGGGGACACCAGCACTGGCTCTGACGGACCAGCTCCCCAGGCCTTCTGTGAGGAGGGGCTGAGGGAAGTGTGGGGTCCTATGTAAGGGGGGCTGAGGGCAGCATGTGGGGTCCTATATAAGGGGGGCTGAGGGCAGAGTGTGGGGTCCAATGTAAAGAGGGGCTGAGGGAAGTGTGGGGTCCTGTGTAAGGGGGGCTG
>LOEQ01001055.1:253837-267925 GCA_001685075.1 Bramus lutescens
CAGAGGACACGCTATCCACTGTCACCAACCCAGAGGACATGCTATCCACTGTCATCAGCCAGAGGACACACTATCCACTGTCACCAGCCAGAGGACACGCTACCCACTGTCACCAGGCTGTGAGGCAGCCTACTTGCCAGTCAGACCCCTAGAAAGCCAGACTGTTATCTCCAGTAATAATCCCAGAAATCAGACAAGACATTCTGCAATTGCAGCCTACAGACATCTTGGTCTTGACCCATCGCTGGCGGCTCCCTTCCTGTCAAGACCATCCTGGAAGCTAAATGCACGCCCCAACCAATAGCCGAGGGTGCCCTGCTTCCACTGAGCCACCTTCCGCAGCCCCGGCTGACCCCCTTCCCATCCCTCTGTCAATCCAGAGACAGTACAATGCCTGCAGCAGCCAACTTTAAACATGAGGTCTCCCGTATCCTCCGGGGGGACCTCTTCTTTATCCGCACAATAAACAATGTTACCGACTGGTACCACAAAGCTGAACTGTCTGGCCTTTGATGCTCCACTCACACAGGGACAAGGAAGTCCAGAGGGAAGGCCCTGAGAGGGTTCCTCCGGAGCAGTGGGAAGCCCCAGCCTGATGTCCAGTTTCCCCCTCAAGTCCTTGTGCCTCAGGCTCCTGGGAGCCATGTGGGCAGGTGATAGAGTAGAAAGTCAGAGAAAAGTGTCATCTTTCCCAGGTCTCACCTAAGGCAAGAAGGGTTGACTATCTCCCTGTGGTGGTTAGGGCTTTTGGTTCTTTTGTTTTGTTTTGTTTTGTTTTGTTTAGTCAACTTGTTACCAGCCAAGGTCATCTGGGAACTGAGAAAATGCCTCCATCAGGCTGGCAAAGGCTCTCAGGCATTTTTTTTGGCTAGTGATTGACGAGGGTTCAGCCCATCGTGGGCAATGCCACCCACAGGCTGAGCGAGGCGGAGCAACCTAGTGAGCACATTATTCTTACAACTGTTGCTTCAGCTCCTGCCTCCAGGCTCCAGTTGTGAATTTCTACCCTACCTTCCCTCAATGACTGATTGTGACCTAGAAGTGTAACTGAAATAACCCTACCCCCCAAAGTTGTTTTTGATCACGGCGTTCATCACAGGCATAGAAACCCTGACTAAGACAGTCCCTCGGGGCCCACGGTGTCTCCAGCAGAATAAAGAGGGCACTGTGTTTATCCGGAAGCCTTGAGCACATAGTCGGACTGGCAGCTCTCTCACACCCAGCCACAGCACACACACACACACACCCATGCCTTGTCACCAAGACTACAGTTTGGTTCATTTCTCTGTGGCATCCATCCTCTCCAAAGCTCCTGTCTCCACTCTCATCCCTGACCATGCCTCCCACCAACCCCACAGCCATTTCTGAGACCAGAAACTTCTGAGAACTCCACGCTCGGAGGGAAGGCTCAGAATAAACAACCAGTTCCTAGCAACGGTGCTTCTCAGTTCTCAAGAGGAAAGGAAGGTTGGAGAGCAGTTGGGCTGTCAGGGAACCCCAGGCATGCCAACTTTGTGACCAACTTTCAGTACAAACATGGCCCACAGTACAGAAATAGGACACAGCCCCAGGACCCTCATCACCCCGAAAGTGGCCGGCTCAGAAGAAAGTGGGGCTGGGGATCAGGATCTAAGAAGTGTGGCTGGAAAGGGGGCAGCCATGACAGACAAAAGACTGTGAAAGGGGCCATAGGTGGGCGATATGGGATATTGAGGGTAGCATAAGGGCAGCTTGATTTGTCAGAGATGAGACTTGGCAGAAGAAATTGTCTCTAGGGAAGGCAAGGAGAGACGCGGATGTGGAGAAACAGGAGGAGGGGGGAGGTGGGAGAGAAGAAAACAGGGCTGGAGACAGATGGCGGCAGGGAGGGAGGACAGCAGCCAGCTAAGATCTCAGTGAGCAGAGGGAGGATAGTTTCGGAGCTGGGGAGCACTGTGTGCTTTAAACTCTGCCCTTAACCCTCCAGGGTCTCCACACCACCCTCAGGGACACCCGTTTGTGTCAGGCTCCCTCTGACTCAAGGTCGCTGCTCGCTCTGTAGACTACTTCTGAGAACACCACCAGTCCCAGCGTTTGCTCCCAGAAACTCTGTCATGGTTCACATACGATGCGTCCCCTACCCATAAAACGCCTGAGTTGAAGGTTTGGGTGCCCAGCGTGCAGTAGTGTCCAGATCTGGGGCTTTGGGAAGGAGTTTGGTTTAATCTCCACCTCACGCTCTGGGGTGACTTAATCTCCAGGTGGAGTCTTAATTTGGTGATAAGACCTTGTTGGAAGACATAAGTCACAGTGGACATGCCCTGGAAGGATGACTCTTGTCCCCAGTCTCTTTCTACGCTGTCTCTGTTACTGGTCACCCCGAGGTGAGCACCTCTGCCCCATTGTGTATCCCCAGCACGACACTCTGACTCCCCACAGCCTAGAGGTGTCAGAGTAGTGAGCCCATGGTTGCCAAAGGCTGTTAACAATTCCTTAAATTGGAAGAGATGATCTCCACCCACGGTGGTGTTTGTGAAACCCCAGGAGGTGTTTCTAGGAAGGAGGAGGAGTCTGGGCACTCTTCACGCCAGCTCGCCCTTTATGTGATGCATGGCCAAGGCTAAGCAAGCTTCTGCCAAGGTTCAGGCTGCCTTGCAAGCTTCCAGCAACACTTCTCTGACCAGATCTTGTGACCTCTTCTGTGTCCTCATGCAGTTTCTGAATTCTGAAATGGAAATCATGGAGGAACTACCTACGAGGGTCAAACACACGCAGTCCACCTTGGCTGCTGGCCTCAGGATTCATTCTTAGGAGGAGCACACACCCAAGATCCAAGGATGACCCCTGCTTCACCCCGCCCCACAAATGAGAGCGGAAGCCAAAGCTACCATTCTCAGGCAGCTACCAGTAGCTGATCAGGTCCCACAATGAGTGCAGCCACAGTGCTCGGATCTTTAAAATCAGGTCACAATCACCCATTATTTATTCATTTTTAAACATTTATTAGCATAAATTAGTCATACATAATGATAACCCAACTATAACACATCCACACACATGCATATAATATATTTGTCATCCCCCACTCCCTTTATCTTCCTCCCACTCTCTCCAATCCTCCTCTTCCTCATCCCTTTGAATCACCCTTCCACTTTCAAGACTTTGTCTTTAATCTTTTTTCTGTGGCCCAGAGATCTTCACCAGTCACAGGAGCATGGGTGAGGGCTTATGTGCGGGATTATGAGTATCTTACCGGTGGCTACACCATTGAAAAAAATGTCTACCCACCTACCCACAGCAGCCTTTAACTGTCTGTAGATCCTCACTGACAGGAGCAGTCTCATTGGCCCCTCCCCATCTCATGAGGGAATGCCAGTGGGCCCTACTCTGTGTGGAAATAAGTCATTGATTCTGAAATTCTTGAGTTAAATTCACGTGTATGAATAAATCCCATCTCAGAGAGTGCCACCTCAACATCTGGGTTCCAAAGGATGCTCTTGCATCCCTTTCTCAAGGAGGACACTGGTAACACTAATGGACAGGATAGTGTGCTACCACCAGACTCATGCTCAGGGGCCAGCCAGCCAGGAGCCAACTTCTGGGTGACTGTGAGCCGGTCCTTGACAGGAGTGTGTGAGCGTCTGATGGGAGTGCTCCATCTTCAGGGCAGCAAATGAAGAGTAAATGTTCCAAAAAGAGGAATGAAATGGGCTCCTCAGGACATCATGCTCCCAGCGAAGGCTGATGGATACCGCCCTTCAGAATCAACAGAGAGTTTATTTAGACTTGTCGGAGGGGAGGGGAGGGGAGGGGCCGGTGGAGCAGGTCGAACAAATATTCCCCCAGCTGGTTTCCCTTACACTGAGATCTGTAAATAATATTCTGCAATAATGAAAGTTATGAACCTACAGTTCTTATGGAGAGGAGGAAATATTGGCAAATAAAACCGCTTGGTGCCCAGACTATAAACTACCGTTTCCTCCTGAGACTGAGGAATGGAAATACTCACCTCATCCGCCAAGGGGAGCAGGGGCAGAGGCCACACTGGATGGGAGCAGGGAGGAGGCAGGGAACCCACTCACTAGGTCCCCAAACTCAGCACCCATCTTCTTGTCAGCTGAGCCCCATCATGAGCCCTCCACGTGCACACTGGTGCTTAATTGCTCATAAAAGTGATTTACTGAGCATTTCGTGTTTTTAATAAACCGGGGGTGGGGGTGCAGAGAAAGATGACATCTGTAAGAAGGTTGGCTTTTACTTTTGAGTTATTAAAAAAGAAACCACGGAAAAGAAGGGAAAGTCAGATGTGGAGCAGGGACAGAGGTGACTCGGAGAAAGGGGACACAATGCACGCCTGTGACCAGAAGACAGTCCCGCTGCTGGGTGAACGAGCTCCTTTTCTTTGTGTTCGAACCACACACACTTCCTTATGCATTCTTCAGAGCCTCTGTCCATGAATGAGTGGCTGTGGTGCAGGGGGTGGCCTGAATTCTGTCCTCCCCCTTAGGGGCAAAGAGGCTGATCCACCAAGTAGGCTGCCTCTCAGTTGGCCTTTGAAACACAGGGAAAAGGACTAAGCCAGAGGTGGGGAGGTCCCGTAGGCAGAAGCCCACCTTTCCTGCATACTATTCTCTTGCTGTATTGAACAGCCCTGGCCCACAGGAGATGCCCCGTGAGTTCAGATGCACAGACCCTCATCAGGCAGTCGGTGCCCTCTGAGAGAGTCCTGTTTGTAATTTCTTATATGCAACAATAATTAAAGACATAAAGGGCCATGGAATTGAGAGAGAGTGGGTGGGAATATGAAAGTGTTGGAAGAGAAAATGGAAGGGAAAATTGCTATATTTTCATTTCAAAAAGTAAAAAATATTTTTAAATTTTCCAATCTGCTGTGGTTTAGAAGTAGAATGTGCTCATGTATAGGGCCCTGGCTTCTATCTCCCAATATTTCCCAGAAGAATCCCGATGAATTTCAGAATTCTGGGTCTGGAATGGACAGTCAACCAGCACTCTGCCTAATCCTCAGCCTTGGGATAAAATTGTACCTAATTTGCTTCACTACTGTGTATCGAATGCCCCAGACCTCCTGTGCCTCCCCCTGGGTACAGGTTCCCCAGAGGGGGGGCAAAGACAGCCCAAACATGCCACTGAAAACAAGCCCACCGCACAGCCCCTGAGCATGATTGCTTCTCCATCCTCGTAGAGGGCTGTGGAGCACACGCTGAGCAGCCACTGGGCACAAGTGTCAGCTCCTAAATCAAAGACATACATCACCAGCCGCCAAATTAACACATTTTATGGAGCTGTAAATGATTTTATGATAAATAGGAACTCGGGGTTATGAATCAGGTTATGCAATTCCTTTCATCCCCCTCTGCCCCATCCCCGTTGCTTTCAATTGAGCGGCAATACAGGGGGCGTGGAGTGACATTTAGCTACATTAAATTGCAAGCAGGCCTTTCCTCCTCTCTGTGTCCCCCACATAAAATGAGGATTAATGCCCCTTCAGCAGCTCCAAGGCCTTGCTCAGCCATGGTAAAGGACTTGGCGCCCTGGGTCTCTGTTGGTTAATTCAAGAGGCTCTGGTCCATCCTGGAGAGCAACGAAGGCCATGACTGGACAGCAGTGTGTTCCACGGGAGGCTCATTAGCAGATCTTGCAGACAAAGGGGAGGAAAGCAAGTCCCCGAAAGTGCAGAATCCATCCAGAGTGACTGCCCCTCAAGGTCTATGGCAGAGCACTTCAGACGGCCTAGGTAACGGACTTCACCTCCTCAGATCCCCTTATGCTGACCCTCTGGGGATGGCTCAGGGCCAGGTGGGACTGGTAACTTCTGGGACCATGTTTTACCAAAGAGAGAAGGGGATTAAGAGCTAAGATGCCCGGAGGTGGATAGGGAGACAGTGGAGGTGGAGGAGACATGTGGTCCTGTGCATTCCCAGGAAGCCTTGATGCTACCAGTCTCCTGGTCTCTCTGCTTTTCCAAGACCTGGGCATCATCTCGTTCATCCCAGAGACTATAGGAAAACCCCAGCTTCCTGGTGACAGCATCAATGTTTAGCTCCTGGAGTGAGGAAGAGGGATGCCTTTCAAAGAGTTGTCAAAACTAAGAACAAGCCCCTGAAGAAACGAGTGAGTGTTGAGGGTGGAGGAAATGAGGAAGAGGCATGTCATGGCAGGAAAGGAGAAAGGATACAGGTGCCCTTGGGCTCTGGGACTAGGGTCAGGACCCACCTCTTTTGCAGGTAGACTCTGGAACAGCAAAACTTCTGTGTCTTATCTTCATCTGTCACCTTCTCAGCTACGTTTCAGGCTGAGCCATCCTGAAGAACAATCAGTTCGCTCCTCAGGTGAAGCTCTTGCCTTTGTTGAAAGCAGATTCGCATCATGAGCATACGCCTGACAAGGGCATGCAGGGAGGGAGCTCTCACCCAGGGGCCAAGCTGGTGGGAAGGGGAGGTAGGCCATATGTGTTTGTCTTCTTACTGCTTCTTATAGGTTCCCCTGCGCATGAGTTCCCAGGGACCTGGCCAAGTCTCTGGGAGTCCATGATGTATATCATAAAGAGACACAATTCATGGAGATTCCAAAAGTCATAAGACATCGTCTGGGCTCAGAAACTAGAACAACTCCCCTGTCCTGGTTAACTTGTCCACACCACACAAGTTAGGATCATCTGGGGAGAGGAAACCTCAACTGAGAAAATGCCTCCATCAGATGGACCTGGAGGCAAGCCTGTGGGGCATTTTCTTAAATAATAATTAATGTAGGAGGACACTATGGGCAGCGCCCCTGGGAAGGTGGTGTTGGGTGATGTAAGAAAACAGGTTTCGCAGGGACAGCAAGCCAGTAAGCAGTGCTATTCCATGGCTTCTGCTTCAGCTCCTACCTCCCGGTTCCCACCTTGAGCTCCTGCCCTGACTTTCCTTCATGACTGTCTGTAAACTGTAAACTGAAATAAATCCTTCCCTCCTCAAGCTGGTGTCAGTCATGATGTTTAGTTTACCGGTGGAAAGCAGAGCTGCACCCAGCCTTCTGTTTTACCTGCTTCCAGACAGAAAGAAAGCCATATATGTAGTTGATTCTGCCCCAAAATAAACCGAAGGAATCCCAAGAATTAGACCGTGTAACACTAGGATTAAACAGAGTTGAGAACAAGGAGGATCTGGCCCACATTCCACTGTTGGTGGGGACTAAATCTCTGGTTCAGCTGTCAACACTGGACTTTTGCTAATTTCTGGCATTCATTCAGTGTGCATGTGTGTGCACACAGACATATGTGCATGCATGTTTGTGTGTGTGTGCATGCAGGCATGTGCGTGTGTGCATGCATGTGTGTAAGGTCCATATCTTCCTCAATCACTCTCCTCCTCAGTTTTGAGAGAGGGTCTCACATGGAACCTGGAGCTCACTAATTTGGTTAAACTTCCCACCTAATAATCCCAAGGCACCTGCCTGTCAGTCACTACTGGCTCTGCGTTGGCACCACAGATGTGTGTCACCATGTGTCTTCAGTGTTGGCATTAAAGATGTGTGTCACCACATGTCTTGGTTACTTTTCTATCATGACCATTGCAGCTTCCAGAAGAGTTGATTTGGGGCTTACCATTGCAGAGGGTGAGTCCATGACCAACAGGGTGGGAAGCATGGCAGCGGGCAGGCATGGTGTTGGAGCAGTAGCTGCTGGTATCTTACATCCTGATCTATAAGAATAAAGCAGAGAGATAGGTGGTAGGGATGGCAGGGGCTTTTGAAACCTCAAATCCCACCCCAGTGACATACCTCCTCCCAAAAGGCCACACCTCCCAATCCTTCCCAAAGAGTTCCACCAACTGAGAGCAGTCAGATACATGAGCCTATGTGGGCCTTTCTTGTTCCAACCATCACATCATGCCTGACCAAGATGGCATTTTCATACATATATCATCACATGCCGATCTTACTCATCTCCTTCCACCCATCCCCTCCTATCCCTTCTTCCTCTTCTTATTGGTCCTCTCATTTCTGCCATCAGTGTCCCTCCTACTCCTCTATCACGCATCCATTACACTTTCGCATTCTGCCTCCTCTCCCCCACCCCAGCATTTGTGTGTGATGACAGCTCACTCAAATGCTGTGACCCTGGTGGGACTTGGGTGCCAAGATGCCTCTGGGCTGACCCTTCTGAGGCAGAGGATCCATTGTGAGGTCTCATTTACCAAGGCCCTTGTGGATAGGGGATTCATTTCCTGGGAGAAGCCTCCACACCAGCCTATAGCACCCACCTCACCTCTTAAAGCCATACTTCTTTGAGAAAAGGACCCTGGGAGATCAGGCTTCTAACAGACAAGCAGAGCTGATGATGATGCCATGTAGGCCAAAACAAGGCTATCTTCAGAACTCAGTGTCTCATCTGGTGTCTCCTGGGAGCAGTCACCAGAAAGCCCACAGGACCCACCTCTCTCTCCAGTGCAAAGCTCATTCACCCCCTCTGATGCCATAGGGAACTCCTCTGTACTGTGCCACAGGAAACACCCCTGTGCCCTCCAGACAGCAGGTAGGACAACAGGACAGTTTGTACCAGACCCTAGGGACATAGATGGCCAGACTCACTGTCCCATCAGAGCCCAGGCTCAGCCCCTGTCAGTCTTCTGACATATAGAGTCTGGAGAAGGGCAGGAGAGGCCTCAGAAGGAGCCCAGAGCACACCCAGTCCTGGGAAACTGGTTATGAGGGGGAGCCGTGATGGCCTCTGACCTTGGTGCTGAACTGGCGGTTATGGTCTGCCAGAGAAAACACTAGGCTGGAGAAGCACCTGAGTCAGAGCTCAGGAAACAGGTATACCACAGCCCTGGGCATACTACAGAGGCCTCCCCCGAGTCAGCATGGCGACCACAGAGACAACACATACCTCTGCTTCTCCCAGATACATTTTCTCCCGAAGGGTTTTTACTTCAGCAGTGCCTGGGTCTGTACTAATTATAGACCTGGCTGCACAGGTGCCTGCGCCTGGGCCCACCGTGGGAAGGAACTTTCGGCTAAGATAATTATAAATATGCATGTGTATACAGATATAGGAGGGGGAGGGATATAATACAGGAGAGAGAGAGAGAGAGAGAGAGAGAGAGAGAGAGAGGATGGGCACTCAGCTGGTAAGTGTACACTGTACACAGTGGCTCTCAGAGCTATGAGGTCATGAGGGCACCTTGCAGAGGACCTGTAGCCATTTAGAAGGAAACTCGCAGGCCACTCTGGAAAACAAGGATCTCAGAAGAATGTGGAGATATGGAAGAGAGAGCCCAGTGTGAGGAAGTGAGTGGCTGGTGTCGGCCAGGAGACTTACAGCCAACTCCACGTCCAGCCTGATCTCTCTGCTTCCCAGTCAGCTTCAGGAAACGGCTCTGCAAACTCCCTCCACCACAGGCTGAGCTCCAACAACCATGCCTCCCCCTCTGTGATGAGTTAAAACCCTTCTTCTCCTGAGCCACTTCTCTCACGTATTTTCATAGTGACCAGAAGTGTCATGAATATACCTGAAACTCCCTTGAGGGACTCGGGAGACCATCCAGCTGAGCCCTTCTTTACAAAGAAGGGTAAACCAATCCCTGTCTGAGTCTACACGTGTCACTTCCTACAGATCTGTCCTGTCCTGTAATAAACCCTCCAGCACTCCACCCCCAGGAGAACCAGCCTCAGAGGCCGTTGTTCCAGACACTGGTGCCGCAGGCTGGCAGAGCTGTTCCCAGCCAGATCCCTGCATCTGGTGAAGAGAGTCTGCCAATCACTGACACACATCCTATAAGCAAGCAGTAAAGTCAGGGAGCCTCGATGATGGAGGAGTTATGGGTGCACAGCATGGCCTAGGCTTGACAGCCAGCAAAAGGCGTTCATTTCTAAAGCATCCACCCTGGATTCGCATCATTTTAACACTCCATAGTCTAAACAGAAGCTATGCATAAAACACTCTGGGCTCAAGACAGAGGAGAACATTTGTCTGGGGAAAGCCTGGAGCCATGAGCTCAGCAAGGTCCTTCTGGGAGTTCCATTTTTAATTTATACTTGAAAGAACTACCAGCAGCCATGCTGTGGTTACTCAGACCTGGGCCACACTTCCCCCAAAGTGTATGAAATGAGGTTGTCATTTGAATAAAAGAGACCCACAGTGTTCCTTTCAGTCCTAGCGTTCTGTTTCCCAAGCAAAGCAAGGGTGCGGGAGGACTGGGTCTACCCCTGAGCCCGATGGCTGCCCGATACCCAAAGGTATCCTGACATAGAAGGTGGTGATGCTAATGGGTGCAGTGGCCTGATGCTGAGTTAGGAAACGAGCTGGAGGCTCCAAAGCACAGAGAAACGTTATCTCCAAATTGCCCAAGTACGTTTTTTAAAAATCATGTACAGGTAAAATAATCCATTCAGAGAATGAGATTTTATAGGACAGAGGAGGAAAACTATTACCTATACGGCTCCCATCCCACACTGCAACCAACCTTTAGAATTCACCACTTGTTGATGTTCATTTTAGCATCGAGGCAGAAAAAAAATCTACGATCATCCAAAACAGCTTTCACAGCCCCCTGTTCCACAGGTCTACATGAAACCATATTGTCTTCATATAGTTCAAACAAAACAACATTTGTGACAGATTGACTATCAAAGCTGCTCTGAAATGCAGCCATCCCCTCACAGGCGGAGCAGCGATGGGGGCTAAGAAGTAAGGCTGTGCAGAGAGAGCAGAAAGTGACTCCCCGCGATATGGTATCATCCTCCCCTCACAGGAGGGTGGATAGGGAAACTCTGGGGGGGTGGGGTTTGAGCAGAGGGAGGATAAGAGGATAAAGGAGGCAAGAGAGTGGGGGGGGGAGTGAAACAAACGGGGTACGGGAAAACTATATGGAGACCTGCTGCCTTGTAACCAAACGTCTGGTTCTCGTTCTTGTCCTGCACTGAGCAGGGGGCAATGCATCTGTATTGAGAATATGGACCTCTCCGTCCTTACTCCCTGAATTGCAGCTGGTCCCACAGTCTGTGTGTGGTGTCAGGCATTAAGGTCGTCAAGGGTCATGGAACATGCTGATAGGGATATGCGGGCTACAGAAACACAGTGCCGTTACAAAGGAAGCGAATGTCTACAGACTCCGCCAGCCACAGTGGTCTAGAATAATCCCTTGATGACACCTGAGGACTGACTGTCAATCCCAAAGATATAGGGGAAAAGACCGCCGACCCAAATCAGCACGGCCGAGTTGATGAAAGCAAGCAACGAACGAAACCAGCTTTTTTTTTTCTTTGTGTACACCGACTGCCTCTCCCTAACTCAAGATTCAAAAGGTCAGCATTGGACATGGAGAAGGTGGGGCTTTCATAGCTCAAGGGTAGGGGGTTTCCAGATGGAGGATTTGGCAGGCGAATAGATGGGGTTACAGAAACAGAACACAACAAGGTGGTCATAGCAGCAGGTAGTCATAATAACCTTTTGAAACAAGATACAGTTGCAAGGTGGTCAGAACTTTTTTAAACAAAGACATGATTGCCGTTTCCTGGAACAAGCAGTACAGAACCATTTGTAGTTAAGGTTACAGGTGGGGGCATAGCTCAACCCTTGAGAAACAGAGGTTTAGTCATAACCAGGTATAACCTACTTTGTCTTTACTATAAGATGGCTTTCAAGCCCAAAATGAAGGCAGGCTAGTTCATCACGCTGTGTCCTCTTTGACTGTTAGGAGGACAGACAGAAGAACGAAAGCCAACACAGGCCTCTCC
This sequence comes from Bramus lutescens, assembly GCA_001685075.1. Classification (NCBI taxonomy): domain Eukaryota; kingdom Metazoa; phylum Chordata; class Mammalia; order Rodentia; family Cricetidae; genus Bramus; species Bramus lutescens. The sequence continues at coordinate 265,556 of LOEQ01001055.1, forward strand.
CTGATGTGAGACCATGAGATCATCTCCTTCCTTTACCCTTTTAAGCGTTGATACTGGTCACACCATCCTCTGTCACTCCTTTGGCCATCTTGGAAAGGACGGACCCAGGGAAACGGCCAATGAGGGGCGTCTGGCTAGTTGTTCTCAAAGGAGTACCAAACCGTGTACAGCTTCACACGATTGAAGAGCCCTGCCCCCTTTTGATACTGCACATCCTGGTTAGCTTTAACTGCTAACACAGAGGAAGAGTTATCAATTGGGCTGAGGCAGGTCAGTGATTGTCTTGTTAACTGATGTGGGAAAGCCCAGCCCACTGGGAGTGGTAGGTCCCTAGGCCTGAACTGTAGAGGGCACTAGCTCAGCCAACCTGTGAAACAGCAGGGAGCTGAGTCCTCTGTGGTTCCTGCTTCTTCCTGGTGAAGTGAGTTCCTTGGTCAGCAGTAAGTGGGCCCTCCTCAACTTCCCCCATGGTGGAATGTGATCTGAAGCTGTAAACAGAAGTAAACCCTCCACTTTTAGCCAGCGTTTTAGTTGCAGCAACAGAGTTGAAACCGGAAAACATAGTTCACTGTGTAGCCCAGGATAGCCTCAAAATTGCAGCTGTCAAGCTGGGGCTGAAGGCAGAAGCCACATGACCTTCTCCCGAAGGTATATTTTAAAAAGTTTCCACAAGCTTGGGCAGACTCTCTGTTAGGGTACCTCCCTCAGCCTGGGACTGTCTGTTTTTAATAAATTATTATTGTTTGTTTGTTTTACATCCCAACCACAGTTTCCCCTCTCTCCTCTCCTCCCAGTCTCTCCCTCCACCCTGCCTCCTCATCCACTCTTCCATTTCTGCTTAGGAAAGGACAGGTCTCCAGTGAGCATCAGCCGAACATGGCAGACTCAAGCTGCAGAAAGACAGAGCACCTCCCCATGTATTGAGCCTGGGCAAGGCATCCCAGGATGGGAGTAGAGTACCAAAAGCCAGTAAGAGAGTTGGAGAGAGCCCCTGTCCCCATTGTTATGAGTCCCGCAAGAGGACCAAGCTATACAACTGTAACATATATCCAGAGTGTCTATGTCAGTCCTCCTTCATCATCTACCTCCCAGACAAAGCCAACAGGTCCTGGGAAATCTTTGCTGCAAGGCAGGCTGGGAATTGTAGTCTTTTTATGCACGTAGCTACAGTGTGCCTAGAGGTCAGAGAAATAAAATGGCCCCTTCTGACCTGATCACCTGCAACGCAAAGCCTGGGGCCTTCACCAGGCTCAGAGTCTACTCCAGCATGTCTGTATAGTGACCTCTGAATGAGTACAAGTTATCTTGTGCTCAGGGGCCATGTGGGTCAAGGTTAAACCCCATTTGAAAAGCAGAAATCCAGAGATGAGCAGCGCCATCCAGTGGCCAAGAGATGAAACCCTAAGCAGATGCCTTCCCACCAGGCTCAAGTCTCCGTCCGCCCCCCCCACCCCACATTTCCGAAGGTTCCCAGCATCCCTCCAGGACACGCCTGTCCTGAAGGACAGGACACACACAGAACACGTCTCTGTCTGCAGCACCTCCACCTCATAAGCCTTCACCAGCCTTCCTACTTCAGTGTTCTTATCTGCGATCTCTTGAAGGAACACGGTGCTCAGATCCCCTGACTCCTCTCCGCGCAGACACAGGCCACAGGTCTAATCCCCAAGGAGGCAGCCTCTACCCCATGTCTCCTACAACCTCCTGCTGCCGCTGGATTCCACCCAAGTTCACAGCCTGACTTGTCATCACAGCCTGAGGCAGCGTTGTCCTGTACTGCCTGCCTTCTGCACTTCCAGGGGAAGAGGGCGGAGCACAGACAGCAACCATTCCTAGAACACACCCATTCCCAGGCTTCCTGGAGCCCTCAGAAAATGATGAATGCGTAAATATAATGGGAACTTGGCCAGATCAATATTTCAAATTTGTTGACTGTCTTCATTCTTTACCAAGAATGTTCTGTAGTCGAGTCGTGAGGGGTAGGCTACCTGCTCTCCACAGAGAACCCTGAGGTCTTCAGGAAGAGACGCTAGAGCGTGGTCACATTTCTGGGACCTGGGCTTTTCAGGCTTGGTGAAACATGAAGTACCTCACAGTTCACTTTAAAAAAAAAAATCCAGTTCATATTTGGGGACTGTGGGCATATCTTTCAGCCTTAGTACTAAGGCATCAGTATAAACTGTCTGAGCAGAGAGACCTAGACCAACCGCCATGAGTTCAAAGCCTGGGGCGTGGCTGAGCCTGTGGGCCTGTGACTTCCTGGCTAAGAGGGGAGTACAGTCCTTTCTACTGTGGGGAGGGCTCCAAGAGGCTGATGTAGGAGGGTCATCTGTCTATGTGTTACTTTCATTGGTTAATAAAGAAACTGCC
>LOEQ01001055.1:286271-297431 GCA_001685075.1 Bramus lutescens
TCTGGATGCCCTCCCAGGGTCAGTGCACAGCCACATCTGGATGCCCTCCCAGGGCCAATGCAAGCCACATCTGGATGCCCTCCCAATGAACTTTCAAAGCCAACAGCAGCCCAGGGATCCTCAAATGATGAAGCTGACCTTGGAATAAAGCATCTTGGTGGGGTGCTAGTTGGTTTTGGTCAACTCGACCCAAGTTAGAGTCACCTGATAGAAAGAACTTCAGCTGAGAACACGATTGGACTGTGGTGAAGTCTGTGGGTCATTTTCTTAATGAATGACTGAGGCAGGAGGACCCAGCTCACTGTGGGCAGCACCACCTCCGGGCAGGTAGGGTCCTGGAGTTGGTAGAAAAGAGAAGACTACATGAGCCAAGGGGAACAGGTCAGTAAGCAGAATTCCTCCATGTCATCCGCTTCTGTTCCTGCCTCCACGTCCCTTCCATGTTTGAGTCTCTGCCTTGACCACCCTTGGTTTTCAGGATATCCCTCTCCATGTTGATTTTGGTTATGGGGCTTGTCACAGCAGCAGGAAAGCAAACAGGAAGAAGAGAAACACTTCTTTTGCCTTCTAGGTGATTCTTGATGAGTCTTTTAAAAACCATTTTAAATTTTGTGTCTGTGTGTGTCTGTGTGTGCGCGTGCACGTGTGTGTGTGTATGCGCACACACACACGCACGCATGTGTGTCTGTTGTCTGTATGTGTACCACACGCTTGCAGGGCCCATGGAGGCCAGTGAGTGAGTGGAAGCCCTGAGAACTGGAGTTACAGAGAGCTATAAGCTGCCTGGTGAAGGTGTTAGATACCGAACCTGAGTCCTCAGCAAGAGCAGCAAGCGCTCTCAACCTTGAGCCACCTCCCCTGCCCTTGCTGTGCCTTGTATGACCTGGTCCCGCTTGCCCTGGGCATGAGATACTCAGCAACTCTGGGCATATAACAGATCTCTCAAGCTGGTGGGCAGACACCGTCCACACAGCCCTGAGGCCCAGAAGTTCCTCTTCTCTCAACCCAGTTTCACTGGCTCGTTTTATAGGCAGAGCTTAGGTGGAGTGAGCAGAACGTGCTTTAGCCTGAGTGTCATCAAAGGCTGTAATGAGAAACCCATAAGTCTTGTAAATAGGTGATAAGACAAGTCTTTAAAACAAATGGGGCAATAACTTAATCACACGTACGGCAGAGGCGTGAGGATAGGGCTGGCTGTGATTGAGGCTGCTCCCTGGGATCCAGGAGCCAGGGATTCATGCTTCCAGAGGCTTCTGCTCACCAGGAAAAGAAGCATGGGGTAGGAACCACGAGCAGCTACAGACTCAAACACCTGACCTATCCTGATCCTTCTGGAAAACCCAAGAGGGAGGCACCTTCCAGGAGGCTGTCTGAGCTCAGGAAGTTGATACCTGGCCCATGGAGCCCAGTACTAAGCTGTTTTCCGTCTGTCTAACAGGATCACTATGTACTTGCTTATGAGAATCCCCAGAACTCTGGGACATGAGGACATAGTCTTGGAGCCATGGCAACACTCCGGGTCTGCCCACAGCCTCGAGGCCATGGCCACACCCTGTACTGTCCACAGCCTCCAACTTCAACTTCCAATGCCTCCATCAGAAGTGGACATTTCTCGTGCTCCCCCTCCCAAGCCCTGTATTGCCATCCCTACCCCATCCGTATCCCGACAGCTCACAGCATGTCTGGGTGAAAAGCTTGCACTCCACACACACTCCCAAGCCAAGGACAGGAGCATTGCTCCTTTTTCAGAGATGGACAAACCAAGGTTGGACAGAAAAAGGGGGCTTTGCCAGAATCCAGTCGCAGTCCACTGTGGCTCTGTCATCTGAGGATGCAGGGCACCATGAAGGCTCTGCCTCTGGGCACTCACAAGCTGACTAGAGGGAGACAGGATTTTCTGTTTAATAGTTTGGGGGCAAGGTTTCTCACAGATAATTGAATTGGGAAGAAAAGCGACGGACAGGGAGGACAGTGGTAGCATTGGGCCAGTTCAGTAAAGGATATGAGAATTAACAAGGAACCTCCGAGGCTGGGGATAAATGTCTGGGTCTTGAGTCTGTCCTCCCTCAAGGACAGAGCCATGAGCATCTGTTAAATACCATTCCTGCTCTGCATGCAGCATCTCCACCCTGTGCCCTGAGCATCATTTAGGCACCACCTCTGCTTGGCACATGGCATCTCCACCCTGGAAGATAGCAGCGCAGAGCCCATAACTCACACCCAGCAGGCAGATGATTTTTCTTCGGATGCATTGGGGTAAATTAAGGCATAATGAATCAAGCCTTCGGAATTGCTGTTGTTCCTTTAATTTGTGGTTTACAAGGTTCTTGTAAATTAAAAATGGGGAAAGAAATCCCTTCCCATCCTGCATGTACCTCCTCCGGGCAGGAACAATTTGGTTGTTTTGATTTTCTTGTCCCTAAAGCTCTTATCTCTTTGAAAAATTATTCCTTAATCTTTATGAGGTGGCTGGAAAGACTGGCGGATTGAACGACTGCTCCGTATGTTGTCCTCCTTCTCCTTCGGGTTTACTGTGAGCCATTACTGTTCCCTGGGTGGAGAATAAAGGTGGAAATACTCACCTCTAATTTACTGTTTGCAATAAGCAGGGCTTTATCAACAGCCCCCTAACAAATTATTTTTACTGCCAGCCTCCCACTGCCGCGAGCAATGGCCGTGAAAACATCCATGTCTGGAGAATATAATCACAGGGGTCTCAGGACATTAGTGAGCTAGGAGATGTGTAGAGGAGGGATGCTGGGTGGGAATAGGGGCCACTGAGTGTGGTGAGGGGCACAATCTTCCTGGCCCTGCCACAGGGGAGTGAGAGGGGCCCAAGAGAGCTCAATAGGAAAATGACCAAGAGGTAAGGCTCCCACAAGCCCTGGGGCCACCGACTTCATTCCGTCGGCATCCTGTGGGGTGAGGGTAAAGGCAGAGGGTGAGAGTCAGGCTGTGCCAAGGCCGAGGGCTCTTCCTAGAAGCAAGAGAGCTTGACTGCTCTTCAAGTTTTAGGGTCTGCAGACTGCAACAGGTACTCCCTCCTCTCTCTCTCTCTCTCTCTCTCTCTCTCTCTCTCTCTCTCTCTCTGTCTCTCATTTATTTCTTTCTCTCTCTGCTTCTCTGTCTCTTCTTTTCTGTCTTTCTCATGTATATTACTATTTTAGTCTCTCTGACTCTCTCTTTCTCTCTCTCTCTCATACACACACACACACACACTGGAATATTATTCAGCTACAAAAAAATCATCCCATCATTTGCAGCTAAATGGCAGAACTGGGGGACATTATGTGAGGGCTTTTAAATTAAATCCCAGAGACTTGTTACAGTCGCAAGGAGGCTGAAGGAATCTTAAGACATGTTAATGACCTGTCTTGCAGGCAAAATAAAGGGATTAGACCCTTTAAAATGAGAGCCTGTATGAAAAGAGAAATCACAATCCGATGCCTGCCTCTGTAGTGGGCAACATTTATTCAGCTGCAAAGACAAAGATGTTGTCTGTCAATCTTAACCTTGGGTTCTGGAGTGAATCTATGGTGACCCTTGAAGATTTGCTTACACTTCCAGGGCAGCCAACCACAGAAGTGGCCCTAAACTTCCTTCCCAGGAGCGAATGAGGGGGAGGAAAGAGCTTTGCTATTTTGCATGTAGCCTGTAACATGAGGGCCGGCTTGTTGGGGTTTCTTTCCCGCCCAATACCCCACAGCTGGCAAGCCCCAAAGAAAATCACACAGAAATCTCCATAAGTTANCGCCTATACTTCCTGCCTGGCCAATCAGCGTTTTATTAGAATACATGATTGACAAAATACAGACAATTCTCCAGCACCAGTAGCCCATTCTCTAGTGGGGTCCACGCAGCTCTGCAGGTGGTGTGGTGGATGATTAATACGGGGACTTTGAAGTCTGACTGTCTCAGATCCTCTCCAGACTCTGAGGCTAGAAGCTTTGGGAGACTAGACAAATTATTCTGCTCCTCTCTGCCTGAATTTGGTCATTTGCCTGTCATCTGACAACAAGAAGCTTCCAGGGATGAAATAGAACATGCAGGTAAACCATTTCAATGCCCAAACTTTGTAAACGTGTGATGTAATTGGCCACTGTTTTAACCTTTGTAAAGAAGGCTTCAGTTGACTGCTTCCAGAGGCTAACAACGCCAGAGGGGCCAGCCCTCAGCTGGACACTCAGAGATCCGGTGACAGCCACTGTCTAGAGATGGCTTTTCACAAAGCTACCACCAAGGACTTCAACTTTGTCTGCCTTTAATCTAGCCTTGCTTGCTCCTGGTGACCAGTATCTACAGGGTGCTCTGGAAATCTGACCTACGATCACCCCATGCAAATGGGGAAGGGAGTTCTGCAAAGCTCCGAGGGGCTTTCATTGAACCCCAAGACCCCTGCAAGGGGATAGCTAATCCCACCTGGATTCCTAAACCCCTTAGGCAAACGCCATGGTAAATAGCAGGTCAGGAAATTAAGTGAGAGTTTGTGCCTGGCAAAATAATACAAGACCTCGGTCTCATTAATTATCCTAACTAGCAGGCTGGGCCAGTCAGAGGCAGAAAGGCAGAGCTGTGGTGGCAATCTAAATGCAACGTGCTTCTGTAATTAGCTCATCCATAATTGAACACCCCGCTCCCATCCAGTTGGCTCTCCTTAGTCAAAATCACATCTGTCATAACTCCACAGGTTGTTTTCAACAAATTGGGCTTTTTTGCTCAAAGCCCTGTTTTTATTTAAAAAAAGAATGTGTCCTATACAACGTGTCAAGAACAGGGACAATTTTCATAAGATAAATGGAGCTCGGCCACAGTTTTTTCTTGAACGACATTACCATGTTCCAGGCCCAGTGGTGTCTCAGAGGGACACTCTGTGCCGGGGGCTCACCACAGGCCAAGAAGTTCCTCACCTCAGCAGACAAGACTGGGCCCCCCTAGCCTTCCCCAAGAGGCTTCCTCTTGACCTCTCCCCTGCCAGGGAAGACCATGGGGTCCCCAAGGCTCTTCTTCCAAGCCCTCAACCCCAAGCTCTGGTCTTACCTACAGATTTCATTGAGGAACACAGGGCCCAAGACCCTACCTAAAACCTTACTCCAAACATGTGAATGTTTGCATGAACCCAACTCACACCCCATGTGCTGCATGTAGCCCAACGGAGTTATGCATGTATCCCGATACAAAATCAGAGACACACTTAGAACATCAGAAGGTTTTTGCAATTTTTTCTTATAACTTAATTGGCTGGCAAGCAAGAGTTTTATAGACAGTACCATCTGTCAGATCCCAAAGAGTTAGACACACTTGTGAGAGATTCAGAAAGGACATGCTGCATGCCTTACCCAGGGTGGAATACCCTTGTGCCAGGGAGCCTTCTTGGGGACTGTCTCCACTTTCTGCCTGTGTGCACGATTCTTAGTAACCTGATTGGGTGGCACAGCTGGGCTTTCTATGCTGGCAGTGTGCTCTGGTTCCGCTGGTAATGTCTGTTCCCTGGCTGCTCGCATTCTATGCTGGCATCGTTTAAAGAAATGTCCACTCCCTTCTTGAATCCCTGGGTCTCACTTAGCACCATGAGAACCCCCAGGCCGGCCTCACCACCTTCTATCATGAAACCTCAAGAGCACATGCATGCTCCTCTCACACAGAGTGACAGCTCCCATCTCATGCCCAGCATCCCCTCCCCTGGGCTCTCAGCAGCCTCTGATCACAGCAGTATGATATCATTTGTGGGGGAAACCCTTTATGCCCCACTCCCACCCAGAAGGAGCTGCCTTGGATGCTGTTCTCATTGCTGTTACAAAATACCTGGCAAAACTAAGTCAAGAAAGAAAGGTTGACTTTGAATCACACTCCAAATGTGCACTCCAACATGGTGGGGAAGACATGGTGGCTGGAGTCTGAGGCACTGTTCACACTGTATCCACAGTGTGATACAGGAAGCAGAGAGATAAATGGGGGTTACTAGCTTGATTGCTCTCTCTTATTCAGTCTGGGGCCCCACACCCATGAGCCGGTGACACCTCTGTTAACCCAGCCTAGAAACACCCTCATAGCCATATCCAGAGTTTGTCTCCTACATGACTTTAGGGTGGTGGCAAGAGGCCATGTCACAAAGAAGAGGTGCAAAGCTGGCTTCCCCCAAGTCCTGAGGAAGCCTGTCACCTGAGGTGGTCCATCACCTGCCCAGCTCTAATTCTGCAGCGTAAGATGCTCACAGCACGGGACAAAGTGCAGCTGTGGGGACAAACGAATGGGTGGACAAACATGAGGCCTGCCTCCCCTGATGCCATGAGAAATTGCAACTAGTTCTCGGCAACATCAGGTTCCACATCTGTGACTCAGTCATCCACAGCTGGAGACTATTCAGGAAGAAGGGAACATGTCCTACCGAACACATACAGACCCTTGCTCCTGGCGTTAGTCTTCACTCATCTGGGTTAGGCAGTTTTTGCTGTACTAGGCTAACAAAACCTGTAGATGACACAGACTGTTGGGTGTGGTGGCGTACGCCTGTCAAACCAGTCATTCTGGAGGTTAAGGCAGGAGAATTGCTTGAGGCCAGCTCAAATCCAATCTGGCAGCCCTCTCCCCAAAAAATAACCTACCTAAAGTATAGAGCAGAGTATGTGTGTGCTAACACTCCATCATTCGTGAGGTATTTGAGCATCTGAGGATGTGGTACCTGTAGGGTCCTGGAGCCCATGGCTTCAAGACAGTGCTGCTTGCCAAGCACTTCTGTCACTTGGGTCTTCCAGAAAGGACTTTTCTGGCAAGGAAATAGGAAGCTGTGGGGTGGACCCACGGTAGAAGCTGACCTAAGATTGACAGAGCATAGTGCCTGAGCCCTCCCCATCTGACCATGTCCTGTCACCATAAGGTCCAAGCTCCATCACTTGCTCTCAGCCATTAGCCTGGGACCTGGAGGACTGTCAGGTTCAGTGGGCAGGACCGGTACCAGCATGTGTGAGCCCCAGCACACTTCTAGAGTGACCCATCCCATTGGGGTTATTTATTGATGCTTCTCCTTTGAAGCATGTTCTATCAGAAACTTTTCTTCTTTAGGTGTTTTTATTTTACGTGTATGAGTGTTTTGCCTACATATATATATACCTTCATGCACTATGTGTATGTCTGGTGCCTGAGGAGGCTAGAAAAAGTATCATGTCCCCTAAAACTGGAGTCATGAGTGGATGTGATCAGCTTTGTGGGTAATAAAACCCAGGTCCTCTGCAAGAGCAGCCAGTGGTCTTAGCTCTAAGACTTCTCTCCAGTCCTTGGGGTCTGTTCTAACATCGGAAAGCACAGACTGAATCAGGGGTCAGGGTGTGATCGCCAGGCTTTCCCAGTTCTGGTTCTAACCACCTAGTACCACAATCTTGCCTTGTTCAGCCTCTTATTTCCTAAAAGATGGTCACCAGCTTGGAGCTACAGCCTTGTGGGAGCCCTTCCCATGAGTCTCAGGAGCAGGAGAATGCCAGAGTGGGTTTGTCATAGATCTAGTCACTCCAGAAGAGACTCTGGCTTCCAGACCCCACTGTTGCAGCATACAGTAGGGGGACCCCCAAACTATGGCTCAATTCTACAAAAGTGTAGAATTCTGACCGTTCTGATGCCAAAGCTGCCCAAAGACAGGCTGACCCCACCCCCACACACACACCCCCAGGGAAAGCCTGGGCAGCTGCTGCTCCAGGGCAGGCCACCAGAGATCAAGAACCCTGAGGCTCAAACATCCCACTCTGGGGGCTACTGACTCTTCCGTGTGTGCATTGAGATAGGGTCGCTCGCCAAACCTAGAACTCGCTGTGTTCGGCTAGATTTGTTCCCTCACAAACCTCAGCATGGCCCTGTCTCTAACCCCTCAGAACTGGGATTACAGATGTATTCCAGCTTTCTGGGTGGCTTTTGAGGCTAGAACTCAGGTCTTCGTGTTTGTAAGATGAGTGATTTACCAACTGGGCCATCTCCAGCCTACCTCAGATTTCTCAAGTGCTTTGTGGTTCTGAGATTCGGGGCCTGTATCCTGGGATCTCCACAGCCTTGTGGGTCTTGAAATATGAACCATCCCCTCTTCCTACTTTGACAGCCTCTCTGGCCTCAGCACCAGTCCTGCCAAAGGCAGCACAGTCACACAGCAGGGCTCAGTGCTGCGCAGTCAGCCGGGCTGTGCAATCGGCTGCGCTGTGCAATCGGCCTGAACCGATAAAAGTGCCCACTACAAGAGACTCTTCCCAGGATAATCACCTATGCCCTGGAGAGCATCCTCAGAGGTCTGGGATGGGATTGGTCTGACCCAGGAAGAGAAGCATAGTCTGAAGGTCCGCATGTGATTCCCAACGGGAAAGCCAGGGTGAGGACAGACAGCCGTGATGTGACACAAAATGTCTCTTTCTAGCTCCAGACCCTAATGAGTAAGGGCATTGCAATCACTTTATTAGGGAAATCTGTTTTCTCAATTCAATTTCCAAGCTAATTGCTGTACGGACACTACAGCAGGGCAGCACGGGCAGCCGCCCATACCTCTGGCTTGCACAGAGCTCAGCAGCTCACTCATACACTGCCCAGTTGGCTTCTATCAGAATGGGAGCAGAGGAAGCAAAGCCTCCCACAAGTGAATCTGCAAAGTGAGGGCCCAGGGTACCTGAACATTCTGGCATGTCCATCATGGTGAGGATGGGCCAGGGCTCTGAGACCCAGCCAGACTCCCAGCCTCCGTTTCTTCACATCCAGAGTGAAGAAGCCTGTGGTCTTAAGATAGGTCATCTCACTGGCATCTTACTGCCTCTGTTACCAACATGATACTCCCTCACTGGTCATTTCTGTCCCCCTGTAAAGGACTCCTAAAATGCAAATGAAGCATTGAATGAGACCACTTGCCATGGTCCTGTATAATTTACATATGTAAATTGTCATCTTCCCCTCGCTGGCTGCCTGGTAACCAACTCCCTGAAGTATCTGACAAAGCAATCCCTGACTGGATGTTTACAAGGCAGGATGCAGCCTGCCCTCTGCTTCCCCGGGCCAAGTCTTCCTTCCTGAAAGGATCCCTGTCTGCACCACCCCAGATCTCTCAGATCTGTGTATCCTGTAAGAGGAAAGAGAGGACCAGCTCGCCAGGCAGGGCCTGACACAGGCATGGCCTCTCCACAGACATGTCCTGATGCTATGGCAAATAACCCACCCCTGTTCCTCTGCCTCAGTCCCCCAAGGGTTGCTGTAGCATGACACCACAGCCCAGTGGCTTATGTCCAATAGACCCTCATGCCCATAGCTCTAGAGATCAGAGGTTCAAAGTCAGAGAGCAGTAGAACCAAATCTAGAGAGGGCCCATGGCTTCTTGGTCCATAGTCATCTCTCCGCATCCTCCCAGGGTAAAGGAGCCAGGCCCAGATTTTAGGTCAGAGGTTCAAGGTCTAAGTGCAATAGAACCAAATCTAGAGGGGATCCACTGCTTCTCTGTCCATGGTCATCTCCCCGCATCCTCCCAGGGTAAAGGAGCCAGGCCCAGATTTTGGGGTGTCTGCTATGTGGCTGCAAACTCTACTCTCATAGCTTCATCACCCATAGTTTCTTACTCGCTAGCATGTGCAAGAACCATGCAGAAGGAAAGTTCCTTAGACTGCAAGTGAGAGTAGGCACTAGACAGCCATGTCTGCCGTCTAGTCACCACTTTGAGGAGTCATCAGAGACAGGCAGTGAAACAAGGGTATTCCATAGCTTCTAGAGTGATGGGGAGGTGCCGGAAGTGAGTGGTGATGCTTCCAGGAGGCAACCTTCTGAGACAGTCATGGCATTTCCAATCAACTGTCACTCCAATAAACAGCTGTCATTTATTTGGGTTAGATAGGGCCCCAAAATTTCTGAAGGGCAGGAAGGATGCTGGGATGAGGGTCAGGTCCTCATACACTAAGCAAGCCCCCATCCCACAATCACAAACATGTAGATGTTTGTCTTTGATTAGAGTGTTGGTTACAAGTTTTTATGGATAATGGTCAGGGGGAAAGGTAAACAAAGGAGATTAGATTCAGAGTTCTTGTTTTTAAAAGAAAAAAAACAGAAAATGTTATGGGATAATATTCTTGTACACTATAAAGATTTGTCACTTGTATTGGTTTAATAAAATGCTGATTGGCCAGTAGCCACATAGGAAGTATAGGCAGGGCTACCAAAGTAGGAGAATTCTGGGAAGAGGAAAGGCAGAGAGTCAGTTGCACCCAGGAGCAGAGGAAACAAGATGAGAATGCCTCACTGAGAAAAGGTACCAAGCCACATGGCTAAACATAGACAAGAATTATGGGTTAATTTAAGTTGTAAGAGGTAGTTAGTAATAAGCCTGAGCAATAGGCCAACCAGTTTATAATTAATATAAGTCTCTATGTGTTTCTTTGGGACTGAATGAGTGTGGGACCGGGTGGGACACAAGCTTCCATCCTGGAGATGCCATCATTCCTCTTGATGTCTGACNAGGCTCTCCCTCTCTCTTCCAGGGAACTGAGTCACGCACAGGCCAGTGGAGACTATTCCCCCTACAGGATTACTCACTATCTCTGCCTATCACCTCTATTCTCTGAGGATCCTGTGACATCTCCATACACAAGATACTGCAGCCTGGCACCTACCTGGCCAGACGTTGGAGAGCCTCCCTTGGGTCCCTTCAGGTTATCTGGACACCACTGGGACCAAGTTCTCCAATATCCTGACATGATGGCAATGAGGTCCAGACCACAGGGAGGCTGAGGCCCCATGTGATAAAAACACAAAACGATGTATCCATGAGCAGTTCCATTTTGTAACTGACTTTAAAACCACGGCGATGGAATTTCCCATAGATACATCAAAACTAGGTATTTCCAGGTTTTTTGGACTTTGCACTTTTGCACAGTGTTGACATAGTCAAGACTATGGGAACTTCTGAAGTTAGACTAAACACATTTTGTATCATGATGTATCTACAAGCCTATGAGAGATCAAGGGCAGAATGCTGTGGTTTTAAATGAGAAAGGTGCCCCTTAGGCACGTGTGCTTGAACACTTGGCCTGTTGGGGAAATTATGGAACCTGTAGGAGGTAGAGCCTTGCTTCAGGGAGTACATCCTTATGGGTGGGCTTTGAGAGTGTATAACTTCAATTCGGCTCCAGGTCTCTCCTCTCTCTCTCTCTCTCTCTC
>LOEQ01001056.1:8027-31027 GCA_001685075.1 Bramus lutescens
TAAATACAATTTGTGTGTTGTTATTTCGGGGTATAAGCTAGCCGTGTGGGAGCCGGGCGGGACGAAAAGCAGGCCCGCTCCCCTTTTCACTACAGTCCTCTAATCTCCACTCCTAGGAGTTCACATGAACACGAAGATGTAAACACCATACAAACATACACAGATATTAAAAAAGAAAAAACCTATCTTCTATAGATTATCACAAATATTACCTAAATGTATTTTCTTTTGTTTTCTGCATAGAAATATATTTTTAATTTCTTTTCCTTGGAATTTTTTTTTTTGTACAAAGTCTCATTATGTAGCCCTGGCTAGCCCGGAATTTGCTATGTACACCCAGCTGGTCTTGAGTTCACAGAGATACACCTGTTTCTACCACCCAAGATCTGGAATTAAAGGTGTGCACCTATAATGCCTGACATAAATATATTCTCACTATTAACATTTCAAGGAAATGCTATGGCTTTTTCTATAGCCAGCACATTCTGATAGCATTTCTGTACACACTAATGTTTAATGGTTGTATAATGTCAAATGGAATTCACTATAAATAATTTAACCCTTTGAAGGACTAAGAGGCAGATTCCCTGACCTATGGGGAGAGAGGCCATAAGTACACATACAAATAATATGTCTTCCCCACCCTGCTGACCTGTGACAAAGGCTTGGCAGCTTTCAACGAAGGCCTTGTGAGGTTTTTCTCCCTCCAGAAAACTTTCTGCTTATGGACTGGTCCAACAAGTTCAAGGCCAGACAGGATAATGTGTTTAGCACAGACCTGTAGACCCAGAAGCCTCCCTATCCTCGTTCAAATTGACCAGCCCTAAATTGGGAAAGAAAGACCACTTCAAGAACCTTTAAAAGCCCCATGCCTCATGGAGAGATTGGATTTCAGGGTTCCCAAGTTACTTCTCTGCTTTGCAGAGGCTCTTTCTCTATGCACAGGCTGTATGCACCTCGCTTCACCCCTAAAATAGTCTTTCTTTGCTAGCTGATTCTGTCCGCTGCATCTAAGGTTTTTCCTGTTGCATTTGAAATTTTTTCCTGCCTTTTAATTCTTTAACTGACAGAGGAAAATAACCTGATCAAGAACCACAGTAAGATAAAATGGAACACTCCAAGGTGTTTAAATATCAGATTGCCATACTGAACTACACGAAAATTGTTCTTAGGGCTATCAAAGTCATTTTCTCATAACTCACTTCTAAATGTGGTATTGTCAATGCCAAAACAGCAACAACAACAACAAAATCTTAGCTCTCATATTAAAGGGAAAAAGGAATATCTTATTCTTGAGCATTTTGAGTGACCAAGGCCAAAAAACAAAGATTTAGGTTACTACACATTCCACAATGCAACACAAAAGCAGTTTCTAGTTTTTGGTTTTGTTTTGTTTGTTTGTTTTTTGTTTGTTTGTTTGTTTTCACTGGTTTTTTGAGACTGGGTTTCTCTGTGCAACAGTCCTGGCTGTCCTGGAACTCACTTTGTAGACCAGGCTGGCCTCAAACTCACAGAGATCCACCTGCCTCTGCCTCCTGAGTGACAGGATTAAAGGCGTGCACCACTACCACCTGGCACAGTTTCTAGGTTTAGAAAATGAAGAAAAGCATAAGTCAAGGCACATGTAAAATACACTGGTGGGTACATGAGAGAAGTCNCTCACTTTGTAGACCAGGCTGGCCTCAAACTCACAGAGATCCACCTGCCTCTGCCTCCTGAGTGACAGGATTAAAGGCGTGCACCACTACCACCTGGCACAGTTTCTAGGTTTAGAAAATGAAGAAAAGCATAAGTCAAGGCACATGTAAAATACACTGGTGGGTACATGAGAGAAGTCGTTGCAGCAAATTGGGGAAGCTTTTCCATAGGGCTCAAACACTATCTGATGATGGTCTTCACTTCAGAGCTGGCGGAAGCTGGAGGTCTGCCAAATTAACAGATTTCAAAGGGTCTTTGTCTGTTAGTCACCGGATGCTAGTCCTGACACAGAAGTGAGCAGGGCATTACCATTCAGGATGCTAAAGTTAGCAAAGAATAAGATAATTGGCTCTGGTCCTGCAACATCCCAACTTTTCCATGTCAGTACAGTTTAGTCAATTGGTGTTTGCGAACATGGCTTCTTTTCATGAATTTTCATTTGTAGTACAAAAGACCAAAACTGGAGATGAAAGGAAGTCTATGTAATGAGGCCTCTAAAGATATTCAAACTTTATCTCAATAGAACTCAGTAAGGGGTTCTCTTTTTCTTCTCAAAAGAGTTGGCCAAGAGAACAGATGCAATTCTATTACAAAGGAGATCTGGCAGATCAGTGTCTGATTCTTGGTTGAAAACAGCAGTGCACATCCTTGCTCATAGATGCTGTAGAGATAGGAGCCAGCAGCCAGGAGTCACTGCCCTCACAACTGTGAGTGCTTCCTGGGATGGTTTAAATCTGTTCAAGAAGAGTTTCAGGAGAGCTCAAGTTCCAAAGACGCCTCCATGTTATGTGCTGAACAGGGTCTAATTAATACTTAACTTATGTGTTGAGTAGTGTCTAATACACACCACAGATAGAAAACAGGAATGGAAGGGGCAGAGGTGGAGCTCTAAGTGGTTTCCCCACAAGGGAAGAGTTCATACTTTGAGGACATTTAATGATGTGTTAGGATGTTCTTTGATTCCATAGCTGGAATATTTGTCATGAGGCCAGGTATGTGCCAAACATCATACAATGAAAGCAGAGCATAAAACTACCATCTGTCGAGAAATGCCAGAAGAGATACTTAAGAAAGCAGGATCTACACCATGAAGAAAGAGGGAATGAATGATTATTAAACATTAATCAGAAAATACACTGTAAGAGGGCTGTACAGCAGTGAAAGAACACGGAAGTACTAAATCCTCCTAACTGCACAGTGTAAATGTGGATTAGACTCTGTGTGAATTATACCTCAATAAGGCAATGAGCATTGAGTAAAGCCCACACATTGAGTAAAAAGGACTCAGAAATTAATCAGTAAGAATCAGATTTACTTTTATGCCCCACTCGAACTTCCAACTGTCCATTGGAAGTGTTTTCCATGTCCCTCTCATGTAATGCAATTTCCTTTGTCATTCCCTGCTTCCATCGCCTTAAGTTAGAATAAAATATTAAGTGTCATTTAATAATCAAAATTATAAATTTGATTTAAATTTTCCTTGCCTCCCTGCTGAAGTTCTCTACAACTAACCCGAAAGGATAAAATGACTTGGCAGTTTCACCCCTCTTCCACTGCCATCTCTTTTTATTTTAATAACTGAATCCATCCATGTATTGCGATGATACTCACACTTCAGGACCCTCTCATGCCTCTCCCTGTTGACTTCTTGTTCTTCCCAACGGGTCCCTCCTTTATGTTCACATTTCCACTACCAACTTATTAGTTGATGGACATCTAGGCTGCTTCTATTTCGTACTTATTGTAAGTAGGGTCACATAGACAGATATCTCTGTCATACAATATGGAGACTTTTGGAGATAGTTCAATCATGTAATAGTTTTTGTTTTTTGAGAAACAGACATATAGATTTCCACAGTGGCTACCCAGTTTACATACCCGGCAATACAAATGTGTTTTCCTTTCTCTATATCATCTTCAGTATTTGCTGTTATTTGTTTTCTTGATGAGTGTCAATCTGACTGATATGGAAGGAATCTCAATNATGCTAGTCCTGACACAGAAGTGAGCAGGGCATTACCATTCAGGATGCTAAAGTTAGCAAAGAATAAGATAATTGGCTCTGGTCCTGCAACATCCCAACTTTTCCATGTCAGTACAGTTTAGTCAATTGGTGTTTGCGAACATGGCTTCTTTTCATGAATTTTCATTTGTAGTACAAAAGACCAAAACTGGAGATGAAAGGAAGTCTATGTAATGAGGCCTCTAAAGATATTCAAACTTTATCTCAATAGAACTCAGTAAGGGGTTCTCTTTTTCTTCTCAAAAGAGTTGGCCAAGAGAACAGATGCAATTCTATTACAAAGGAGATCTGGCAGATCAGTGTCTGATTCTTGGTTGAAAACAGCAGTGCACATCCTTGCTCATAGATGCTGTAGAGATAGGAGCCAGCAGCCAGGAGTCACTGCCCTCACAACTGTGAGTGCTTCCTGGGATGGTTTAAATCTGTTCAAGAAGAGTTTCAGGAGAGCTCAAGTTCCAAAGACGCCTCCATGTTATGTGCTGAACAGGGTCTAATTAATACTTAACTTATGTGTTGAGTAGTGTCTAATACACACCACAGATAGAAAACAGGAATGGAAGGGGCAGAGGTGGAGCTCTAAGTGGTTTCCCCACAAGGGAAGAGTTCATACTTTGAGGACATTTAATGATGTGTTAGGATGTTCTTTGATTCCATAGCTGGAATATTTGTCATGAGGCCAGGTATGTGCCAAACATCATACAATGAAAGCAGAGCATAAAACTACCATCTGTCGAGAAATGCCAGAAGAGATACTTAAGAAAGCAGGATCTACACCATGAAGAAAGAGGGAATGAATGATTATTAAACATTAATCAGAAAATACACTGTAAGAGGGCTGTACAGCAGTGAAAGAACACGGAAGTACTAAATCCTCCTAACTGCACAGTGTAAATGTGGATTAGACTCTGTGTGAATTATACCTCAATAAGGCAATGAGCATTGAGTAAAGCCCACACATTGAGTAAAAAGGACTCAGAAATTAATCAGTAAGAATCAGATTTACTTTTATGCCCCACTCGAACTTCCAACTGTCCATTGGAAGTGTTTTCCATGTCCCTCTCATGTAATGCAATTTCCTTTGTCATTCCCTGCTTCCATCGCCTTAAGTTAGAATAAAATATTAAGTGTCATTTAATAATCAAAATTATAAATTTGATTTAAATTTTCCTTGCCTCCCTGCTGAAGTTCTCTACAACTAACCCGAAAGGATAAAATGACTTGGCAGTTTCACCCCTCTTCCACTGCCATCTCTTTTTATTTTAATAACTGAATCCATCCATGTATTGCGATGATACTCACACTTCAGGACCCTCTCATGCCTCTCCCTGTTGACTTCTTGTTCTTCCCAACGGGTCCCTCCTTTATGTTCACATTTCCACTACCAACTTATTAGTTGATGGACATCTAGGCTGCTTCTATTTCGTACTTATTGTAAGTAGGGTCACATAGACAGATATCTCTGTCATACAATATGGAGACTTTTGGAGATAGTTCAATCATGTAATAGTTTTTGTTTTTTGAGAAACAGACATATAGATTTCCACAGTGGCTACCCAGTTTACATACCCGGCAATACAAATGTGTTTTCCTTTCTCTATATCATCTTCAGTATTTGCTGTTATTTGTTTTCTTGATGAGTGTCAATCTGACTGATATGGAAGGAATCTCAATGTATTTTTAATTTACATTTACATGATAGTTCATTATGTTGAATACTTTTTTGGTTTTTGGGTTTGGGTTTTTTATTATTATTATTATTATTGGTTTTTCAAAACAGGGTTTCTCTGTAGCTTTGGGGCCTGTCCTGGAACTAACTCTTGTAGACCAGGCTGGCCTCAAACACAAAAAGATCAGCCTGCCTCTGCCTCCTGAGTGCTGGGATTAAAGGCGTGCACTACCACCGCCCAGCTTATGTTGCTAAATTGATTTCAAGAGAAATTACGTTCTGAGTACTAACATGTATGTCTGTGCTGATTTAAGCCTTGGTTGGGGAAGTTCCTTATTGCAGTGAATGCTGGCAACATGCAGACTCATAAAAGGTCAGTGTGTTGATAATAATCAGCTGTTGAGTGCTGATCCCTAAACTGGCTGCTTATACCACCTTCTCCAAGTCCAATGGGACAGATAGCATGCAAGAGTCAAGACCTGGAGGGTGGGGAGCAGTGCTGTGAAGTATGCTCTTCTGAATAGGACACGGCTGTTGCAATCATGAACACAGAGCAGCTATGGCCACCTGCACAAGACCTGCATACATAGGAAAGGGCAAGAACGTGGGGACCAGCTGAGGAGAACAGAGGCTCAGCAGGGAGAGGGATGACAGAGGAGAAGCAGGAGGAGAGTCCCATGGTGAAAGCCGTGGATAGGCTGTGGGCCCTGTGTAGTATACCACATACTCTTTAAGGTCACTGCACGGCTAACAGGGACTACAGGGGAAACGGGGAGGGACAAGAAGATGTTCAGTTAACGGAGATTAGTGTGATCTGTATTTACTCATTGTGTCACTCACGTCATGCATTTTGAAGAATTATCAGACTTTTTTCACCTCATGATTAGCACTCTGGGTTTTGCAAATGCGCCATCTTGTGATGGTTTAGTCAATGGCGCCTGTGGTTTCTACAGAGGTCACTGTGCTGTTAAAGTTACAGACACTCATCCTCTCCCCTCATGTTTCTTTCTTACTCTAGCCCTTCCTGGAATGCTCACCCTAACCCTAACGCCATTATGCACTGCACCAATATTCTACTGCATCACTCACGTGCTGTGCTTTCTTGGGAATAATGACCATTTCCTTCGGTACTTCTGCGAGAGGTGCAATGTTACAACGAAGTTCTTCATGTTACATGAAAGTGCTACTGTTTGCAGTCTGTTTCTTAAGAACTCAGTAGAACTAGCAATGGATGCTCTGTATCCTGATGCAAGCAACTTCAGAGATGTCTGGGTAATTCTTTCCTAACTATTGTAAACAGGATTGAGTTTTCACTACAGCAGAAGTAGATTGGTTTTTGCAAAAATATCATTGTGTGGTGGTTTAGTCACCTGGGTGTGTGTTTCCTGAAGATGGTACCTTGTACTGGTGAAGTTAGATACTTAGGCTCTTCACTCATGTCCCTTTCTTGGTCTAACCTTAACACTATTCTCACCTTAGCCCCAATGTCCTCATGAAGTGCAGCACTAGCAAACTCACGTGTTGTACGTTCCTGTAAATAATGTCCACTCCTCTTAGAGCACTTCTCTGTGAGGTGCGTTGTTAGAGCAGAGTTCCTGCTGTTGTAAAAGTCTTAACATTTTCAGTTTCCTTGTTTCAAACTCACTTTACCTTGCATTGTCCGCTCTGTCTCCTGATGCAAGCAACTTCGTAGATATAAGAGTAAGCCTGTCTACAATGTTGTCGTCAGGGTTTAGTTTTTGATACAGTAAAAAGTCACTGGTTATGCCAACACACCTTTGTGTGATGGTTCAGCCACCTGGACTTATGTTTTCTAAAAGTGCTAATGTGTGCTATTAATGCAATAGCCATTAATACTCTGCTGTCCCAGTCCCTTTTGTTATAATGTTAGTAATGAATCTACCCCCAAACATCCTTGTGCAGTCCTAGAGTAATCAAGTCCTGTGTCCTGCTCCTTATACCAAATAACCACTTCCTTTGCTGTGATTTTTCCCTTGGGTGCATTTCTTTCTTACGTTTTTATGGTTGTAAACTGCTACTGTCTTAACTCTGCTTTCTTAGGAATGTAGCCTCTGCTCTTCTGAGGCATGCTGGTTCAATGATGCATGGAATCCCTTTCCGAATTTTACTTTTGTAAACAGGATTCTATATTCACTATCATAGAGATACATTTCTTTTGATAAATGCTCCACCGTGTAATGTAGTAGATACTTATATTTTTTGTTTTCTAAAGATTCTCGGTGTTGCTAAAGTCGCAGACGCTTTTAAGGTTTTAGCATGCTTCCTTGTTGTTCTAACCATACCCTTAACACGAACCATAAACCTAGGTCCTCATGCAGGTCAAGAAGAGTAACCTCGTGTGCTGTGCAGTCTCATAAATAGTCACCACCTGCTTGCATCACTTCTCCATAAGGTGCACTGTGTAACAGAGTTCTTGCTCGTCTAAAAGCTCTACCGACTTCACTCTGTTTTTTAAAAACTCACATTCCTCAGAAATGTGAGATCTGTTCTTATGACACAAGTAATCTCAGAGATGGACGAGGAAACCTTTCCAACTGTTGCCAGTAAAAGCATTTCTGTTTCCTCTATAGTGGAAGTCCATTGGCTTTTGCAAATATGCCACTGTACAATGTTTTAGTCACGTGTTCGTGTGTTTTCTAAAGGCAGTATTCTGTCTGCTGGTGTTAGACACTCACACTTTGCTCCCCCCCCCTCCCCGTTCCTTTCTTGTTTTAACAATCTGAACTCTAACCCAACTAGAGTGCGGAGCTACAATGATCACCTGGAGGGCCCTGCTTTTGTACACTAAATTACCACTTGCCTCCCTGCTATTTTCCCTGTGGTGCATTGCTGTAACAAGACGGTGTGGCTACACCCTTGTTGTATAGGAAGCTGGCATCTGCTCTTCTAGTGGACACAACTCCCAAGGAGTATGAGGAGAACTTTCCAAACTGATGTTCACCTGCATTTTCGGTCTGGATTTTTGGCTTGGCCTTTTAGGCCCAAGCTTTTCTCTGGGAATTTTCACCAGGATATTTCACCAGGCTCTGTCCAAGGCTTTGGCCTAGATTTCCTTGTGGCTTTTCTGCTTTTATTTCTCATTTACTTTTTCAACTAAATTTTTGGCCCAACCTTTTTTGCCCACATTTTTAATCTGGCAGTTTCACTGCAACTTTTCACCCAGCCTTTCTTTTGGACTATTTGAGTAGACTTTGCTCTGATATTTTTGCCCTTATTTTTCACCTGAATTATTCTCTTGAATTTTCTTCTCAGCCTTTTTGTCCAGCATTTCTCTTGGCATTTTTTACCAGTGATTTTCAGTAGGCCTTTGTGCCGTTCTTTTCTCCTAGACTTTGATCCCTGCTTTTCTGCCCATAGCTCTCTCTGAATTTTCCTCCTGGATTGCGGGCATGGAGAGCCCTGGCATTTTTACTTGATTTTGTACTGGGTTTTTTCGCTTAGAATTTGACCACAGCATTCAGAGAGGCCACCATACTGGTTTCCAAAGTGGCTGTATAAGTTTGCATTTCCACCAGCAATGGAGGAGTGTTCCCCTCATTTTGCATAAGCTATCATTGGTGTTTTGGATCTTAGTCAATCTGACTGGTATAAGATGGTATCTCAGAGCCATTTTGATTTGCATTTTTCTGATGGCTAAGGATGTTGTGCAGTTCATTAAGTGTATCTTAGCCATTTGAGATTCTTCTGTTGAGAATTCTCTATTTAGATCTGTACCCCATTTTTAAATTGAATTATTTGGTATTTTAATGTGTGGTTTCTTGAGTTCTTTATATCAACACTCAGTAATACCACTCTTAGGCATATACCCAAATGATATTCAATCATACTAGAAGGACATTTGCTCAGCTATGTTCATAGCAACATTACCTATAATAGTCAGAACCTGAATACAACCTAGATGCCCCCCAACCAAAGAACAGATAAAGAAAATGTAGCACATTTACACAATAGAGTACTACTCAGCAGTATAAAACAATGACATCTTAAAATTTGCATGGAAATTGATAGAACTAGAAAAAACATTCTGAGTGAGATAATCTAGACCCAGAAAGACAAACGCAGTATGTACTCATTCATAAGTGGATATCAGACATAACTCAAAGGATAAGCAGCCTATAGTCCATGACTCCAGAGAAACCAGACAGCAATGATAACCCTAAGAGCCACATACATGGATCGCCCTGAAAAGAAGAAATAGACAAGACCTCCTGAGAAAATTAGGAGTGTGGGGGTGGGAGAAAAGGAAGGGCAGAAGAAGAGGAGGAGGGGAAAGGGGAAGGGGAAGGACAACATGTGGAAACAGAGTGGTTGAGATGGGGGCAGAACAGAGATGGAGGGCAATGAAAGAGAGAGAGATCTGATTGAGGGAACCGTTATGGGGCTAGCAAGAAACCTGGCACTAGCAGAATCCACCAGGATGACCCCAGCTAAGACCCTAAGCAATAGTAGAGAGGGTACCTGAACTGGCCTTCTCCTGTAAACAGATTGATGACTACCTTGTCATCATAGAACCTTCATCCAGTATTTGACAGAAGCAGAAACAGAGATCCACAGCTAAGCACTGGGCTGAGCTTCCAAAGTCCAGCCAAAGAGATAGAGAAACAAAAATGTGAGCAAAGACCATGCTAGAGATACCCAATGAAACAGCTGACCTGAGCTAATGGGAGCTCATTGACTCGTGACTGAAAGCAAGGGAACCAGCACAGGACAAAACGAGGCCTTCTGAATGCGGTTGGCAGTTGTACGGTTGGGGCAGTCTGAGGGGTCGCTGGCAGTGGAACCAGGATTTATTCCTACTGCTTGTACCGGACTTTTTGGAGCCCATTCTTTCTGGAGGGATACCTCACTCAACCTAGATAGGGGGGAAGGCCTTGCTCCTGCCTCAAAATGAAGGGCTAGACTTTGTTGACTCATCATGGGAAGCCTTTTTCTGAGGAATGGATGGGGGTGAGGTGAGGTAAAAAGTGAAAGAAATGAGAAGAGGGGAGGGAGTGGGAACTGGGATTGGTATATAAAATGAGAAAGGATTGTTTTTTAATTAATTAATTAAAAAAAAGAATTTGGCCCACAACTTTGCACCTGTAATTTTTATCTGAATTTTTTTCTTTCCACATCTCACCCATGGTTTTTACCCACACTTTTCACCCTAGATTTTTACCAGGATTTTTCAGGTGGCCTCAGTGCCCAGACATTTTGCTTGAATTTTTGATGCAAACTTTTAGAGCAACCTTTTCGCTCAGCATTTTTATCAGGATTTTCAACCCCACTTTATTCTGAACTTTTTGCCAATATTTTGCTTTCAGCTGTTGTGTCCGTATTTTCTGCCTGAATTTTTCTTCTAGATTTTTGGCCCAGCCCATTCCCCTTGGCATTTTAAGCAGGATGCTTCATTTTCCATTGACATTTGGATTCACCAACAAATTGAGCTGGAGCAGACATTCACAAACAAATTAAGACAGCTTTCATGACCTCAAGTATAATAGAGTCTTCTTGCAACAGGCAGGTTCCTGTCTCAATGAGGCAGCAACCTGCACTGTAGCTACTGCAGACCACACACCAAGGACCCAGGATGCAAAGGGAATGAGGAACTTCCATGCTTCCCTATTCTAAAGAGCAGATGTTAAATTGCAGCGTGCCTGCTTGCTCCCTTCTTTCTCTACCTTCTTTTAGAACACCAATGTCACAGCTGTCCATAAGTATGTCTCGACATCAAATTCCAAGCAAATTAGTGTTTGTTCACAATCAATCAGATACTGTCAGGTTAGCAGAGACATTCCAGAGAAGCCACAGTAAATTTTGACATATAATCCTGAGTCTATACATATTGAAAAGGTAGCTAGGGAAGTAACTTTAGATTTTCTATACCTTTCAAAAAATTTTTGTGTAGTTTTGTTTTGGGTGCCTTTGTTCCTGTTGTTGACATAGGGGTTTCCTATCAATTTTAGGGAATGTAAGATCATCTGGGGCAGTCACTATGCTGAACTAGTGAGCTCTTGATTAGAAGTCACAGGGTTTTGACAGCTTTCATGATCTCAAGTATTCTAAAACCCCAAAGCCCAGTGCTTATGGTCTAAGCAATCACAATTTCTCCACATCTGTAAAGGGTCCATCACAGATAACCTGCCATATAGAAACTGGCCCAGGTAAAAACAAAATCATGTGAATCGATCACATAAATACTCACATATTAAAATTTCAGATGCCCAGTCAAACCACCATCTTTCAAAATATATGAGACTAGAAGGAGGTGATGAAGACAGAATACACATATAAATAAATACAGTACAGATCATCATGAAAATGTGGTGTTCAAGTTTATGAAAATTTCCTCTCAGAGCCTTTCAGAGCTCTTTCCTAACAGGTTAAGCAGCTGTACTAATAATACTCAGAGCTGCTACAGCACCAGTTTACTAATTTCTGAGCATTTGCCTGGGCTATAAGAAAAAGAGTACAAAGCACATAGTAGTAGCAAGAACTTAGCACCAGTGTATCTTTTCGTCCTGTTCATTCTTCCAGTGGATAATGTTCATTTCCATTATCACCTCATATCCATTCTTCCTTGAGAATTCCTCAACTTTGTTCTTATTCCTCCAAGCCCCAGCAACATGTCTCCATTTCCCTACATTTTATTTTTTGATAACACTTCAATTCCAACACAGTGAAACTCATCACCTCCTCTCCCCCAACCAATGCTCCTGCTCACTGTATATGCAAATTAAGAATGAAGAATAAAGTAACACAAGTCCAAACTCCAAAACTAATTACCTACATCTCACATAACAGAAATATCAGTAGCCTCTTCATTATAGACAGAGACTATACTTTCATTTCCAAGCTACCCAGACAGCAATAATCACAGAGAAACTACATTAATTACAACACTGTTTGACCAATGGCTCAGCATATTACTAGATAGCTCTTACATCACAAATTAACCCATTTCTATTAATCTATGTACTGCCACAAGGCTGTGGCTTACCAATAATGTTCTTGCTTCCTTCTCCTTTGGTGGCTGTGTGGCATCTTGAATGCGGAGACTGCTTGTTGGTTTCCCAGCCACCCAGACCCAAAATAACCACATAGAAACTTGATGCCTGGACAGTCACCCAAAGTTTTTCTGTAACATTGCAGCATCCATATTCAGTCTACAGGCCCATAGTATCCAGCAGACTTTTCCATGAAGCAGGAAATTTGAAAAACTGTTTTGCCTATATTGGCAGTTTGTCAGTCACTTTCTTGTGTGTCCTGCAGAATGTCTGGCAGCCTCTTTCATGAAGGAGGAACCCTGAAGGACTGTCTAACCTTCTTTAGGCAACTTTAGCAGTCATTTTTCTGTGGTCCCAAAATGTCCAGTTTATATAGCATACCATCAAGCAGTCCAGGCGAGAGCAGTTTCTTGCCCAAACGGCTAACAAACTCCATAAGAAGCCTCTTTGATGCCTAAGATCCTCTTGAAGTAGNAGTTTATATAGCATACCATCAAGCAGTCCAGGCGAGAGCAGTTTCTTGCCCAAACGGCTAACAAACTCCATAAGAAGCCTCTTTGATGCCTAAGATCCTCTTGAAGTAGATTGGTGCTGCCAGAAGCAGATGTGTCTCACTGATGAAAAGTTCTTAAAATACTTTAAATGCCATAGTCTATATGTCGTTGAATATCTATCCATCTGAAATACATCTCTGTGCATCTAGAAAACCCAACTAACATGACTACAGTTTGAGTATTATAGATGACTATCTATTAACCTGTATTTCTTAATTATACATTACATTTTTAAATGAGCTGCACAAACACAATACCTTAATCAATAGCAAATATATAACAAAACTGACCTTAAATTTGTATCATTAAACCAAAGTCCATACCAATGGAAAGTATTCATTTCTGTATCATATCCCCATTTAAATATAACTATATTTGGGAATATGGGCATACTTCTCTCCAAACTGCTTCCTGCTTTTTGTTGGGTGAAATAATTTTGGGGTTTATGGATACCTTTCAGGCAGTCTTGGCCCATCAAACCACATTGGCCTGGAAGGAATCCACAGGTTCTCATCTTCTGTGGAAACAAAAGAAGAACCTCTTTTCCAAAGCAACATATCCTTAAACCCAAATTTTGAAGTCAAGATACCATTAAAATATACATGTTGGTTTAGCTTAGCAGCTTGTACAATGAAATGTCTGTATTTAGCTCATTCCCAGTTAAAAAAATTAAAAAGCACAATAATATACATAATCCAGACTATTTATGTATTTTCCATCTTTACATGGCTTATTTTTCTTACTCTAATAATTTTTCTGCAAGTTTAATATTTATTTTATTATGTGTACTCTTTAATCTATGACTATCTGCACCCTTTTATATTATGGCTGTCTGTACTCTTTTTCCTCTTTCTCCCAAGCCTACATACAGGTTTAAACACACTGTGTCTTGTTTGGGGGGTCTTTTATGTCTGAATCTGTCCTATTACATATCTGTAATCCTTTCTACCAAGAGAGTGTTTGCTTCTTAAAATACTAAGTGGCATGGCTAGGAATAAGGCTGCTTTGCCTTTCAACTCGGTCCAGCCCAACATTGTGAAGGTCTGTTCAGCACCAGATCTGTGAGCCATATTCACAGCCCCATTTCTAAACACACAATGGGTCTCTGTTGCCATTGAGCAAACTGTAACACTCTACTCACAAGCCCCATTTAAATGCTCCATAGCTGGACCTCCTAAAAGAATCAGAATCATTCCTCCTGGTGAAACAGGAAGCCAGCTCCTAAAGAAGCTGTGCTGCCAGCAAACATGCAG
This sequence comes from Bramus lutescens, assembly GCA_001685075.1. Taxonomy (NCBI): domain Eukaryota; kingdom Metazoa; phylum Chordata; class Mammalia; order Rodentia; family Cricetidae; genus Bramus; species Bramus lutescens. The sequence continues at coordinate 22,229 of LOEQ01001056.1, forward strand.
CTACCAAGTAATTGTGCTAAACTCTGAGTGTGTGTGTGTGTGTGTGTGTGTGTGTGTGTGTGTTCGTGTAGAATTCCTCCTCAAGCTCTCTCAGGTTTTATGTGGATGTAGTTGGCCCACACTGGTGTGCCATTCTGTAGGCAGAAACTACTTGTTCGTTTCCCAGCTACCTATACCCAAAATAATCATACAGAAACTATATTAATTGCAATATTCTTTGGCCAATAGCTTAAATGTATTTCTAGATAGATTTTACATATTAAATTAACCCATAACCCATTTCTATTATTTTATATTTTACCATGAGGCTTATGGTTTACCAGTAAGGTTCCAGGGCTTTGGTCTCCTTCGGCAGCTACATGGTATCTCCCTGATTCTGCTTTCTTTCTCTCTACATCTCTGCTTGGATTTCCACCTAGCTTTATTCTGTTAAGCCATTGGCCAAAAGCAGTTTCTTTATTAACCAATGGCAATAAAACATATTTACAGCATAGAGAGAGGAACCCCACATCATTGTCTCTTAGACTCAGCCTACTCTATATATCTCTGTTCAGATTTCCTGACTGGCTTTACTCTGCTAAGCTATTGGCCAAAACATTATTCATCAATCAATAAAAGACCACATACACAGAAGGATAGTCCACATCACTCTCATTTGGATCAGATCACAACCTATAAAACTGCTGTGGAAGAATCCTTTCGTACACTGTGAAGATGTCTTGCTCTTGTTGATTTAATAAAGAGCCAACTGGCCAAAAGCTAGACAGTAAGAGGTTAGGCAGGAGAGCCAGACTGGAGGGCAGAGTCATGACGTCACCAGTTAGACATAGAGTGAGCAGGAGATGAGCTTACCATGCTGAAAAAAGTACCACCAACTGGTAGAATATGGATAAAAAAAACATATGGGCTAATTTAAGCTGTAAGAGCAGTTCATAGCAGGCCTGAGCTATCAGCCAAACATTTATAATTAATAAGTCTATGTGTGGTTATTTGGAAGCTGGTTGGCAAAACCAAAAAGTCCACCTACATAAAATACTAGGGATATTTGCACTTTCATACTTAGACCATTTTTCTGCCTGATAATATGACTGAATCCAGTGTTTTCTCTAAAACCGTATCAAGTTTTTCCTATAGTAAGCCTTTGTAACCAGTCATGGAGGTGTACATCTGCAATCCCAGCCCTTGGGAGATGAAAATAGCATGATTATAGTAAGTTCAAGGCTAGTCTATGATTTATATTTAAAAATACATAAATAAAAGAAAGAGAACAAGAACAGAAAGGGAGGTGGGAGGGAGGGAAGAAGGAAGGGGAAAAAGGCAGTGTTCCTTATATACGACTAAAATGGTGCTTTTTGTATTACTGCTTTCACACAAACATATTTTGAATGCAGAGTGAAGCGATTTCAATGTCAATGAGGCAAGGGTGAGACAATGGAGTGTGAGCCGATTATTACAAGGTCAGCATTACAATTCAGACAAATCATCTAGGTACAGAGAATTGTCTACTGGGGGAACTAGGGTAAAGGCAGGAAAAGATCACTGTAACACCCCAAATAACAATGGCCAGAACCGAAGAATGGTAGTGGCACACACAGGAGACAATTGATTTGCATCCTAAACATAATAGAAAGGAAAATAAATAAGAACAAGTCCAAGTATTCTGGCCTCAATAGCTATACAGTGGGGCTACCTCTAGCAATAGAGACTGTGTAAATTATAGATTAAATGATGAAGCACTAACTTGAGCACTGTAAGTCTGCTGGATATTCAGGTGAAATACTAAACAATGCTTCTCAAGTTGAAAAAAAAATGTTTTGCCACTGCAAGAATTCCCAGTCCAGACACCTTAAACACAGAGGGTCAATCAAGATTAAAGCTTACTACAGGAATTCAGCAGATGACGAATGGATTATGTGTGAGAAAGTGATCTGGCCCCTGAAATTAAAGGATAACCCACTAGAAATCAGTAGGGGGTTGTGAGCATGGCCACAAATGTTGCCTAATGTGAGCAGTGAAACAAATAAGTCACCATTAATAGTGTCAATTGCCTATGAAACATCCTATATACACCATTAATGAAAAGCTTATTAAAGAATGCAAGTCCTAGGCCCCAAGACTCCCAGGAGTAAGATGCAGAGTTCAAAACCTAAGACTCAGAACCGAAAGGTGCCTGTGTTTATCAACACAACACTGACCTCTAGTGGTGTGTACAGTGTGTGTCATGCAACTTCCCATAGCAAACTTAAATCTGAGAACAAGTTGTTACAAGTGTGACAAGCCACCAGCAACCTCCTCATGTCCTCTACCCTCTTTGTGTTTCCTCATACATTTACATTAAAAAATGATATAGCTGATCTAATGTGGCTTACTAGACGCTGAATAAAAAATGATATGAGAGAAAGCCATATTAGGATTTAAACATTGTTTTATGGTCATATTTTGTTTGTGCTCTAGCAAATAAGGCTTACCTCAAGATCAGAAGTAGGAGCTAGCCCTTAGTCAACCACAGCCGTCTGGAGGTCTGTACAGACAGACAGAGAAAGGGAGTGATAAGGTGGGGTGGAGAGAGGAACACTCCGTCTCTTTGGGGGCTAAGAGTCGAAAAGTTAAGATCTCTAGTTGCTGGCTACTCTGCTTCTCTGATCTTTCAGCTGTCAGCCCCTAATATCAGACTCTGTGTTTTTGTTATTAATACCAATTAGAACTCATGCAGCATTGTTTCAAATAAAGGCTTCTGAAAAAAGAAACTCAAGGACAAGAAGAAATTCCAAGACTACATCCAAGCTGCTCTCTGACAAGGAAAGAATGAAGAAAACAATCCCTGTTTGTCATAGAAAGCATGTACCTTTGCTGTGGCTAACTAGAAAGACTGGGATGAATTTACATCCTGTGAATTATCGTGACACTGAAGCATGATCCTGTGAGTCCAGCGAAACTGAATGGTATATAATTGACCATGTAAGGTGCTGCTGAGACCAAAGATTGGGAATCCAAATGCATATAAGGCAACTTCTGAAAGAGAAAGTCTCTCATGATGAAAAATGCAATTATAACTCAGTCTTCCACTGTATAAGCTACTGATAACAAAGCAAATCTGTAAAAAGACACATGTGCATAGCACTATAATTTGTAAATGTGACATTATACATTGTAAATGTGAATAGAAACCTGTTGAAAATGAAAAGCTTATATATACATTCTACCACACAGTGTCTAAAGAAAGGTTATAAAGAGCTCTGACCTGCACAGAATAGAAAGAAATTCCATTGAGAAAATAATTGGAACTACAATGCTGTGCTTGACTCCCATCCCCTGGAATAGTTCAAGTTAAGAAGAAAACACTGTCAGTGGAGGAGTGGATTGGGAGGATGGGAATTGAGGGAAGTGGGGGAGGGGTTGGGATGTGAGGAGAGAGGGGAAATTGCAGCCTGGGAGAGAGAGAGANGAGGGAGGGAGGGAGCGAGCAGGGAGGACTGTGGATTCCAAAACTCAGTTTTGACCACATTCAAAGTTTCTATCAAAGATTCCAAAGTTCAAAACCAAGCATAGTAGCACACACCTGTAACCATAGTGCTTGAGAAGCAGAGGCAGGAGAATCATTACTTCAAAGTCAGACTTGGCTATATGCATTTGTTTTCAAAAAATAAGATATCACTCACTCATTTCATGACTTGACTTTTATGAGAGCACCAAATATCAATGTATTGCTCTCTGAAGAAACAGTCCACTAAGAAAACGAAGGAGAAGGTTGCAGAATATGCTAAACTTTTGACCAAGAAGATGAAGGAAATCAAAGAAAAATGCCAGAAACAGATTATCAAGAAATGTAGTCTGTCCTTGAAAGCTTCTACTTCTAAGTATGAGTCCATCCAAAACTAGTCTTTAAGTAACAAATAAATGATCAGACCTTGAAAACAATGAAATGAAATTATGACCCCCCCTCAAAAAAATTAGAGGCTCACAATCCATAGAAGTAGCAAGATTGGAGCATTTTATGTTAGGACTACAAAATGGTACATAGTGAACAAGTGAAAAAGCTAAACATCACTTACCATATAAACAAAAACAGCACTTTCACTTAGTGACTAAGCTGGTTACCAATACAAATACTCATACATACATATTAATGAGCTCTTTGCATAATAGAGAAAACTCAAAAAAGCTAAAATTATGGAGAAACTATTAAATGGACTGCTACCCACCAAGAGAATGGGAAACTACTGCTATGTATGTTAATATGAACAAATGAATTGCTACATGTTTACACCAAAGGAAAGAAGGCAGGCAGGCACGTGTGCATGTGCACATGTACACACATGCACGTGCACATGCACACGTGCACACACACACATAGGCTGGGGGAAGGATTCTTGGGAAAGGTAAACCCACAGAAATAGAAAGCAGATCACTGGTGGCCACGGGCCAGATATCATGTTGATACTCAAAAGTTTCAGACTTTGGAACTTTCTGAATCCCAAACTTTAGTATCTAAGATGCTCAGTGTACCCTTTTAAAGACTCTATAATAAAAGGAGCTTTGTTAAGAAACTAAAAAGAAAATAACTAAAGTAAATGGAAAAGACAACTTAAAATGTGTAGTATACAGATGAGCAGGTGAGTAGTGAGTGCTGGCAGGAACCGATAAAACTGACTTGACGGCAGAAAGGAGCCTAAAGGCAACTGGAGAAAGGACAGTGAGACACAACTACAGCTAACCAAAACAAAGCTGTTATTATTATACTCAGATAACAATTAATGAAAATGAAAACAACAAATACAAAAAAACAACAGTGGTTCTTGGAGAAAAACTGATGTTTCTCTAGCCAGGCTTATACTCTCAAGGGTTGAGAAGAAGTTACAAAAAGCAGAAATATAAGAGCGAAGCATCTAAGCAACCTAGCAACTATGCCCACGCATATTACTACAAGAAAAGAATAATAGGAATGAATCTAAATTCACATATTAGATAAGTTGGACAAAGAGCAATTCCTTGAGAGATGCAAACAAGCTTGATATGAAAATTAACATATCTACTGAGACAGTTGAATCAGTCTTCAATAACCTCTCAACGTACCAGTCTGCTTGGTTCACCGGTGAAGTCTACTAAACATCTAAGGAGGATATGCTAGAATTCTCTGAAGTCCTTCTGAAAAAAAAAAAGTACTGTGACTACTTCCTAACTCATCCTATGAAGTTAGCATGATTATCATAATATCAGAAAGGAAAGGTTGGGGGGGTCCTGCTGGTCAGAGCTGTAGTCTACCATAGACTGGCAGCTTTCCCTAAGCTTGGCAACATGCGAACTCCCTCCTCCCACGAGACTTCCTGCTCTTTACCTGCCCTTATTTGGGGAATGTCTCTACAGCTAGAGGATTGACTTTATCTGAAAGCTGTCTCTGGGCCTGGATGCTTGACTTATCTTTAGCGTGACCCTTGGCACAGTTTCCTGCTAGAAGCTTTCCCCCTGCTGTACATCTGGTAACTAAGACTTACAAAAGGAACTTTGCTCTAGGACCCTGCTGTCACCTACTAAGCTTTATGATTGGACCTTGCCACTTGTTGCAAATTAGAGTTTGTTCCCAGGCTTCCCAATCCCGTCTATTCCCTAAACTCTGGAATAAAGTTAAGCCGGTTCAATGACATCATCTCCCTGAGGGCTATCTCTGTCATATCCACAGCTTGTCTAAACCCTGTCCCCACTTCTGTGTCCTCCTCCCTTGTGAACCAGTGCACCAGCGATCTGGACAAAGAAGTAGACCACAAGGAAACATGTAATCCATATCTCTAATGAACATTGATGTAAAAATCTTCAATAAAATGCAAACCTAATAATACATATCAAATGATTTATATACCCAGCACGTGAGACTTATTACAGATAAAAAGGGCAGGCCTGACATTCAAAAATCAATGCAATTTTTTACATCAACAGGGGATCAACATGCAATCATTAACAAGAGATGTAAAGCAAGTATTTGACAAAGATCAATACCCTTCTCCCCCAGTTTACATTTCATATAAAAGCTGTGGAAAAAATAAACACAGGTGATTTGGGGATCTGAATAATCCCTGAAACTCCCTCCCAACACTGTCTTGTGTTTTGTGTTTTTATTTTTCCCACACCTCTACCCTTGCAAGAAGTGTTTTTTTCTAGAGGCCGGTCCTCAACAACAGAGCTGTAACACTTCTGCTGGGATACCTTTTTCTTCTGAGCTGTAGGTAATCCTTGGCCTCAGACTACCAGGATACCTTTCCCTTTAAAGCTGTAACAATTGAAGGTATCCCTTGGCTTCCAACTGCCTGGATACCTTTCCCTTAAGAGCTGAAGGTTCCTTGGCCCAGTACCTTTCTCTTTAGAGCTATAGGTTTTCCTTGGCCTCTGATTACCAGGACACTTTTTCCTTCAAAGCTGTAATACTTACACAAGATACTTAGTAAGTAATGACAAGTTGATTTTTAAATATCTATTGAAAGGAAAAAAGACATGTAACAGTCAACAAAATACAGATAAAGAAGAGAAAGTCATGGTGTTGAAGAGAAGGATGCTTAGCCTTAAAACTAACTATAAAACCGTAATAATCAAGTCAATATGAAATATGGAAAAAATAGATAGACAGGAATCCATAATCACCCACACACAGTCAACTAATCTCTGAAAGGAAAATAAAGATAACTCAATATAAAAAGGGTAGTAATTTCAGCAATGTTAGAACTAGATAGCTACGCACAATAAAATGGATCGATACAAAGACTATAATGTCATTCACAAAAAGAACTAACTCAAAGGTATAACAACCCTATATATTCAACTCTAGTGGGTATTTGCTCCACCCATGACCTTGGGCTATCTGGCCTGATAGAGGTTGTACTTCTTGTCTGCCTATGTGACCTCTTTTAAGGAAGGAGGGAGGATGGTCATGCTCTCTTGGGTGGTGAAGACAAAGTCAGGCATGAAGCAGCATGTAATCAGTCCCCAGCTTTCCAAGGACTCTTCAACTGGATTTACCATATCCTATATTTGTGAGTGTGTTTCCTCCCTTTTATATCTTAATAAATCCTTGGCACCCCTTAAACAGATGCATGTGGATTTCTCTTAACAAGCAATCAAAATTGAAATGATAACATATAGACAATCTGGGTGCCCTTGGGTTCAGTAACCACTTTTCAGGAATACCACCAAGAGCATGATCCTTCAAAGAAAAAAAAAATGTAAAAGGAAAAAAGAAAAAACTGCTAAATTGGAATTTACTAAAATCAATAAAAAAATCTCTCTGCAAAAGACACTGTAAAGAGAATTAAAAGACAACCTACACTCTAGATTGTAGAACAAAATAATGAAAAGGAACACTACCATTACAAAGTGGGCAAAAAGACTTAAACAAATGTCTCATGAAAGAAGATAAAGAGCAAATTAAAGAATGAAGACAGCACTGGTGTTATTATGGGATCGCTATTAAAACAGAAAGGAGGCCTATATCAAACCTTCATGACTGAAATCTGAAAAGTCAGGGATGACAGTAGAATGACCTTGAGGTGTGATGCAAGGAGCTGGTGCACTATGGGTGTTCGTGTAATTTAGCAGAGCCACCTGTGGTAAGTTGGGTAGTCTTCTGCAAAACTGAACATGGACTAACCATGGGACTCGGCAATCAGGCTGTGAAACTTTCACTAAGATAATTTTTGAAATGTGAATCCATAGAAAACACCTGTGCACAAATGCATACAGGCTCTGCGGTCTCACTGGGCAAAACTTTGAAGCAACCAAGATGGATGGACAAACTAAGGAACGTTCATGAAATCATTATGCAACCAAAAACAACCAACCAAGAACAGACAGAAAAGTCATACATGCACAGTACTGAGTAAGGGCATGGGCCACTGTGACAGGCTTTACCCCATACGACACCCTGGAAGAAACAAACAACAGAGACCCAATACACTGGTTGGAGGTTATGGGTATGCACATATGAAGAACATGGGGTTACAGTCAGTGAAACTGTTCTTCAGAGTGTTACAATGATGGGCACTGAGCAGATCAACACCCACAGCACTGGGCAAGGTACATTCTGACAAATGCTATGAACTTAAGTTGGTAATAAATTTATTGCTGGACCATCAGTTATAACTAGTATGCCTCACGAATGCAAGACAGAACACTAAGGGAGAAGCTGTGTGTAACTCAGCAGACCAGCACCTACTCCCCATGCCTGAAATTTGGGGTTTGATCCCAACACATACACATGCACACCCAAAGCCAGAGAAGTTGTGACTAGAGAGTAGAGAGGGCATATGGTAAGTATCTGCTCTAGTTCTCTATATTCCAATACCAAACTTCTCTGAAAATTTAAAATGTAATGCAAGAAGAAGGGTAGATAGGGAAAAAAGAAGGAAAAATCAGAAAAAGTAAGAGGCATAAAAAAGGAAAGGTAACCAAATATGATCAAAACACATCATATACCTGTATGAAAATGTTATAATAAAGCCATTGTTATATATAATTATTAGGTTTTTGAAAGTCTATTATATAATCTAAAGTATAATAAGAAACAGAAGCCTATTCATTTTTAGAAAATGTTCTGCTGGGTGGTGGTGGTGCACACACTTTTAGTCCCTGTGAGTCTGAAGTCAACCTTGTCTGCAAAAATGGTTCAAGGACAGCCAGGGCTACACTGAGAAACCCTGTCTTAAAGAAAAACAACAACAACAACAACAATAATATGAACAAACGAAACAAGAGGAAGGAAAGAGAAAGAGAAAGAAAGAAAGAAAGAAGGAAGGAAGGAAGGAAGGAAGGAAGGAA
>LOEQ01001056.1:83667-136925 GCA_001685075.1 Bramus lutescens
CTGGCGGGGTTCACTCCTACGAGGATTGTTCTGAATAACTTGTCTCCGATAATGTCTCTGATTAACACACTTTTCTTTCCCCCCCCTTACCACATCTTTCTCGTCTTGCTCCAGAGACCTAAAGGGCAAGGAAATAAAGGTGAGTTTGGTTATTTTATTTAATTTTTCCTCTCAGATGTTGCCCTGATGTTATTTTTAAACCGCCAGCGGCTTCTTTCTTGTTTTTGCTTTTCTTCTTAAATGTAAAGGTTAGAAAAACATCCATCGCAGCTAAGACAGCTAACATTTAGGGTAGTTCCTGGCTGGGTTTGAAGCTACGTTTGTAGAAACCGAAGTTCTGCAAGAATAAACAGCTGTCTTGCTTGTATTTCAGTAAACGTAAGATATTTCTTTAGTTTTCTGTTTTATCTTTGTTACATAACTTAGGTCACAATTTTCTACATTTGTGTCTAGTTAAGTACGTTCTTGAAGTGGACGTTCTGTTTGAAATATCTGGGTAACATGCTTGCAGTTCACATGGCGTTCTATGTCACATGAATGAAAATCGTACGGTTAATCACTGATCCATAAAAGTTGCTTGCAAAGAGGCAACAGCGGTACAGAACTCCTAACAGCAAGTATCTCATTGTATAGCCCTGACTGCAAGGTGTGTCTCAATCTGGTATCTTACAAAAACCTGAAAAGGAAATTATTTGTGCAGTTATTGCTAGGATTATATGACTTACTGTTTAAAAACTACCATTAAAGTAAGGCATTTAAAACATAAACGTAGTTTGTATTTATGCCGTTGGAACTCAGTGTCAGCTGATTGAAACATTATGACATAAATCATGTGATACTAGTTTAGGACAATAACTCCTTTCTTGGGGTGGTGCCAATTAAAGAACATTCCAATGAACTATATAGTTAGAACGTTTTGCAGTGCCGGAAATGACACTAAATACAATTATACTTCCTGTTTTTTTTTTCCTCTAGTAACCAAGAACTGCTTAGAAAATGAGATATGCAATAGCCCTTTAGGTGTAACTTTCATGTTTCTGTTGATGCTTTTAATTTTTTTTCCTGGGTTTTTATGTGGCAATGCTGGTTAATTAGAAAATAATTATGCTCTTCACAGAATAATTTCCTTCATGTTATGCTGCATTTTATATAAAAATTTGTATATACCAGATGCATTGAAGTATATAGGTAACAAATTTACTGCTTTATTTTAATTAATGTTTTCTTTCAACACAAACATTTAGGAATTAACGTATAGAATTTTACTTGTAATTATAAACTTAAGAATTAGAGGTTAACTTAAAAATAGTTCTGAAACATTTGTAAATTTAAAAGGAATTTTTCTTTTTTGGCTAATCTGACCATCTGTGAAATCTGTGGTCATTATTGCCAGTTTAAACTGTTTTATCCTAGAACTATGCAAGGCTATTTGAAGTGTTTTGTGTTACGCATTTTAAGGTAAGTGATTTCTGTGAAATTCTTTTTGGAGAAGAAATGTAGATCACCATATAGATTGGGTATTGTAAGCTTGTCCTGGAGTTTGGTTTACTCAAGAATCACTTAACTTTGGTGTGGCCTAGCGACCTCTGTTGTTACACACCAGTTACTTATAAATTGTCTCAAATACGGAAGCCAGCCACAGGCTGCATCACCTGGTGACTGTATTTTTATATGAGAATTTTTAATTGATAATTACACTTCTGATTTGATATGTAGCTACACATGCACATTATGGTTTTTGGATAGTTCTTGTTCTTTATTCTCCCAGTTTTTCTTTTACTCTTTTTGTTAAGTTTATAGTTTTATTCTAGGATGAAGGCTGGGATTTCTTACAGTCCTGGGTTTCAATACCACATATAGCTACTGATTTACTAAGTTTGTTGAACACATACCCCCTTTTTTTTAAAATTCTCTTCTATAAACAAAAAAAGAGTGACTGTAAATCCTGTTGTTAAGATATTGTAATTACAACAGCTTATTGCTCTAGATGCTATCTTTTGGATTTTTTTTTATCCTCTTTTGAGGAAGAGAAGAAAAGCTACTGGTCCAAAAGTATTGGTATGCTTAAAGTCATGTAAGTTGGAACCATTATAAAATGATAGGAACCATTATAAGTTTACAGATACATTGCAAGCCAAGTCAGGACTGATAACAAATGGCAGTTAGGAGCTTCAGTGTGTTTGAGAAAAACTTTTTTCTTAGCTGACATTTTTAAATTAGTGAAATTATCTTATAGTAAGTCTGTATACTATTATTAAGCAGAAACTGTAACTATTTTTCTTGCTTTACAACTGTAAAGATGTGGTTAATAATTTTGAATTTCAGAGTTTAAGAACCTTGTGTTCCTAAGAAGTTGGTATCAGTTAAGATTTTAAAATAGTTGACTTAATATGACTTCCGAGATGCTGCTACTTTTATGAATTACCTTTAGCTGACATTATTAGCCTAACACCTGGCTTTAGCGTCTTTTTCTGCAAAGTGTGTTTAAGCATATTCTTAAGGCTTATTGGACTAAAAGAACGAAAAGGAGTTCTGTCAGTCTGTTTGGAAAGACAAAAATGCTTCTGAAATGTAATTCCTAATTTTTGGTTTACTTATTTTTACACATTCCTTTTTTTAACTGAATTTTTTTTTCCTCTGTAAAATGTCAGAACTGCTTGTTATACTTGGCAAGATAACACCAAAAGATAGTTAAAATGTAAGGATGATTATTTGTTCCATAATTTTCTTTATTAACAAGAACTTTTGCTTGCTGTGTCTTCATTTGTGTGTCCAGATGTCCTCTTAGGCCTTCCTCCTTCCTTTCTTTTGTTCCTTGAGTTTATATAAGTAAGCAACACGTGGAAATTGGTTCTTTTCCCTCCTCCTTATTCCTTCTGTAGGAGGGACACGTACATCATTTTATACAACTGCAGTTTAAAAGAATTAGGTTGAAATTGGTTGTTTGAATGTTTCAGAAAATTAGTGTATTTTAGCAATATTATGTTGTATCTTCTCTCTGTCCCCCCCAAGAAATGATTTCAAAACACCATACTATCATTATTTTGGCTGCATACTATTACTAATCCTCACAACATTCCTGTAAGGAGATAGAGGGTATATGGTATTGTCGCTGTTTTTGTAGGTGGGAAAACATGATGCACACATCTGTTGACTTTCCTAACTTGATGTAGTCAGGACCAGAGCAGAGAATCACCTGGCTTCTAAGGCCCATGTTCTATCTTGATTTGACTTTGCTTCATAGGGCAGAGGAAACAGGCGAAGAATCATGTAAGTCATCTGTTCTTTTTTCCCCTGAAGAACTTTTACACAATATAGAAGTGGCTTAGATTTCATTAATGTTCAGTGACTTTCAGTCTCCAAGGCATTAGATTGTCCTTAAGTAATGATCAACAACTAAAATCTTATGAAACAGTTGCTTTAAGAAAGTATGCTTCTGAAATTAAAGGGCTAGTTAGTATCTTATTAGGAGCCTTTAAATGGATACTTTTTTGATTATGTTAGCAGTACGGACTAGATAACCAAGAACTAATGGATACAAGAAATAGAAATAATTGTTTTAAATACAGGCTGATATTCATACTAGTTTAATAGTCTATTCTAGTCATCAGAAACTTTTTTTTTGGACCTTCAAGAAATACAAGACTAAAAAAAACTAAATAAATAAAAGACTGTGCATCACTATTGTTGATAAAGGAATAGTCAAACCAATGGGAAGAACAAGTGTATCAGTCTATGGGACTGCAGTGGTTACCTCAGCCCTCAGATGACACCCTCTGTTTTATTTTGTTAGTAGTAACAGTTAACATATTTTAATTCTGGAGCCCATTTAGCCAAACCTGACTCTGGTGAAGTCATTATGAAACACTGTTAAATCTTTTAAGTGGAGTCAGGATCCATTTGATCTTTGGGCCATAGAGGTCAGCTCTGAAGCCTTCACGCTCAGAGTAGTTTTACTTTTGAGCTACCCCTGAACATTATTGGATGAAGAATGAAGGGATTTAATAGATCTTTGCTCATAAGCCACTGCTCACTAATGTTACATTTTAGGTAATGTACACTTAGGACAAAATTAGAGTTGATGTTCTAGTAAACAGCTCCACATTAGTTGGCTATACTTTGTGACATTGTAGTTTTGAGCAGTAGTTCTAAGAGATTGTCATCTCTCACAAATTGCCTTTTCTTTTTTATTTCATGTTTCAATAACAAATACTGCTACTGTATCAGATACTTTCCCCAGTAACCTTTGTCTGTTTTTCTGGTTCAGAATAATTTTTAGTTTTATTTGGGGTATTGCAGCATTTAGTATTAATAAGATTATTGAATATGGTCATCTCATATGAAGATGAAATAGGCACTAAATAACCTGAGTTATTATTAGGTTAATGAGCTCAAATCACAACTGGAGACCACTTGCCTCCTCTGTAGTAAACGTGAAATTGAAATCCAGGAGGTGGTTTTATATACTCAGGCACTACTGGGACAGTGTCCAAATGTATTTTTTTCTTGACTACAAAATATGTCTTTTTTACAGTGTATGAAGTAGTTTTGAACTAGTGTGACATTCTGGTTTGTTTTCTCATGTGTTTCATGAGTAATCATCATCATCTTTGGTGTCTTAATTGTAGTTTTACTTTCATGTGAAAGTCTTATTTATTGGTGTTTAGATTTGAACACAAAACCTCAGTACATGCTAATTTCACCAGTGAGTTGTTAGTCTTTGAGAAGCAAAGTATGTGCATGCACATTTATTAGAGAATCAAAGTCTTACAGATTTTTAACTAGAGTGCTTACATAATGTACACGAGGCCTGGGTTGGCACCCCCAGTACTGCCAAAACCCAAACCAAAACAACATAAGGCCTTCCCTTTTTAATGAGAGGGTCATGCTACATAGCCCAGTCTGTGTAGTCCATGCTGGTTTTTATCTTGTTCTCCTTTTACTTCTGCTTTTCAAGTGCTATGGTAACCAGTATGCGGCATCAGACTCAGCCCTTTCTATATTTTTCATAATCATGACTTTTAACCACTTTGGAGACATTTAAGTAATTTACTGGAACTTCAGGCCATAAATAGTTATTTGAAGGCTCAGCCTGGTATTGTATATATGCCTGTATTCACATTGCTTCACAAGCTGAAGTAGGATGATTGAGAATTCAGCGTTAGCCTGGGTAACATAGGAAAAAAGACCCAGTTTTGGTAAGAAAAACATTCTTACCTTTATCAGATAGTTAGGTCACATACTCAAATATATTATCAACATCATTACTTAAAGTTATTTTAAAGTCATACACAATTTTAGGGAGCCTTCCCAACATTTCTGTGTTGCTTTGCTTACTACAATTTTGAAATTGGGATATTTAGATTTTGAACAAGGAGAGTATATAGATATGGTTTATATAATGTTGGGTTTTAGATCATGGGATTTCTAGGTTTTCTTTGGCACATCTTTATTTCTAAAGGTTATCCTTAAGAGAGTTCTTAAATCAAAACAGCAAGAAATTCTGTACTTTTTTTTTCCCCAGAGTTGGCTTGAAAAGTGTTTGAAATGTTAATATTGTGCTATAAATTTTATAAGGATTACAACATTTCTAATACAAATATGTTTTTTAGTTTCAGTACAAAATGGTTCGATTCATCAAAAAGATGCTGTAAATGATGATGATTTTGAGCCATACTTAAGTAGCCAGACAAATCAGGTAAGTTTTCAGCAGATTCAGATTTAAGAAGTTAAACTTCTGTTAGTTTTTACTGATTTTTTTTCCAACTAGACATATAATTGAATACAAGATTAATGTAATGTGAAATTTGTCTACATGTGAAAAACACTTGAAGGTTTATGGCATGGGAGACTACTTTTAGGATTATAAGTAACTGAATGGGGTTCTAAAATATTTAAAGATGAGTATTATTTTTATATATTATGCTTGGAATTTTTGAATATTAACATGGTTTAATCTTTTACTATTGCAACCATGTTTTTCCTTTTTTCCCCTTTCCTTTCCTCTTCTCCTTCTCTTCTCTTTCCTTCCCTCCCCTCTTCTCTCTGCTCCTCTCCCCTCCCTTCCCCTTTCTTCCCCTCCCCTCCTCTCCCTCCCCCCTTCTCAAGACAGGATTTCTCTGTATAGCCTTGTCTGTCCATCATGTCAGTTGGTCTACCAGGCTGGCCTTGAACTCAGAAATCCACCTGCCTCTGCTTCCCCAAGTTCTGGGATTAAAGAATTGCTCTGCTATTGCCTGCTACAGCCACATATTTTTAACTAAAGCAAATTAGACTTAATAGAGGGAAACTTTCACTGGATAAAGATTAGTTTGTGTCTTACAACTTTAGTTAAGTATATTTTCTTTAAGATACTCAAATTTGAATTTCATTAAGTTACTGCAGTTTTTAATGCAGTATTAGAGAATAGAGTTAAGGACTTTATAAATACTTCTTTATTGTGAACATGGAGATTAAATTATATTAGTCCCCCCCACTCAAAATTCTGGGATTTGAATCTGTGATATTGTACATGCTAAGTCATGTACCCTAATTAAGCTACATGCCTAGCCCCTAGTAGCTTCTAAGAATTTGTTAAGGATAATTTAAATGCTAAGAAGCAATAAAATAAAGATATTTTATATATTGATAAAATTTTTGCTCTCATGTTTATTGTTAAATTTGTGTCACTGGTAGAGTCCAATTTTGAAAACAAAATTCTGGAATGAAATTTCTAGTATTGTTTCTTCCGCTTGTAAAAAGATATATGAAAAATGTGCTCTGTAACTTTAACCTAGATTCTTTTAAAAGCGTAAGAGGAAAAGACACTAAGTGTTCCTATAGAACTGATTCGTTAGACAATTTGAACAAAAGATTTCTGCTTTGTGGAATGCAGACTTGATTTGTAGCTTATAGAAGTGATGGCTTTGGTCATCCTCATCTACCTTTGGGCATTGTTCTTTACTTTCCTTTGTGTGCTGTCTCAGATTCCTAGTATGTATTGGAGAGGAATAAATAAATTAGGAGGAATGGAAACAAGTGGTAGAATTTGTGAATGCTTGGCAGGAAGGGATAGAAAAGATGTTGTCAGCATTTGTCTTTCCACAGTACCAAAAATGATTACCTCTAACAAGGTGTGCATTTAAAAGCATTAGCAATACAGAACTAGGAAACTAGGTTTGTTGTATTAAAAAAAAAGGAAAATTGTCTAAAATCTTAAAGGTAAGTTATATGATTTTAAATCAGAATTTCTTAGCTGAACTATAAAAGTAACTTGAGTATTGCTAGTTTAATGGAAACTAAGTTTATTGCTGGAATAACTCAAGCATGATTGACAAACTTTATAAAGTTGTTCAGGTATTTAATGAATTAGTTCCTTGCAGTCCTGATTTAGCTAAAGTTAAATGGATAGATTGTAAGATTCTTTTTAAGATTTAATTTTATGTGTATGTGTGCAAATATATGTTGCATGTATGTGTGTGGTCCTGGAGAGGCCATAGGAGGGTGTTAAATCCTTGGGACCTGGGAGTTATAAGTTGTGAGTTGTCCACCCTAAGACATGGCTTCTCCAGAAAAGCAGGAACTGCTGAGCCAACTCTCCAGCTCCACACATTGTGCTTTTAAAATTAATTCCTTCATGTAATTTTAAAAAGTATAAGTAACAAAGATTAATCATCTGGTGGGAAAGGTGTTTTAATTTCGTCTGGTGATTTAAGTTGTTTTCTGCACTTATAATTAATATCAGCTAACTCTAGGATTGTGTTAAAAATGTTGGTCATACTCCTGACACCATACTTCTTCCATTTTATAGTGTTTTATTTTTTAAAGGAGGAAGGAAACAGATCATTGGTTCCCTGTAAATCTTCAGAATAATGTGGTGATTAAGTCCAGGTTTCATGTTTACTTGCCCTTTTGTTGAAGATGCCATGTAAATTGAAAGTATTTATTTAAAGAAGAAGTTGGAATACTGATGTTATCTATCTGTGGTCAGTGTTGGTCACTGTTGGTGTTTTATATTTCCATATTCTTGGCCATTTATTCACAGAATTGAAATTAAAACCCATGCTGATTTGCAAAAGTAGCAAGGAAATTTTATTTAAAGCAAAGCAGTAGAAAAATTTAGCATATGCTGCAAGGGAGCAGCCAGGCACATGAGTGAAAATATTCAAGGCCTCAAGTTGCTGTCTGGGATCTCTCTTTATAAGGTCTAAAGAAAGGATGGGCTGATTGCTAAGGGTGTAATTTGGTTGGTTCTCTATTTAAATTGATAGATTAGGTCATACAATAATTTTTCCATTGTGCATATTCCTTTCCATGTGCATCTAATTTTGTTATATACGTAGTAATAAGTAGATTTAAGAGTATAATTCCTAAAAGGATACAGTTTTGTTTTACTCTTCATGTACCCCAGATCAGCCTTGGCTGGATCTCTCTGATCTTCAGACTAGAATGCATTGAGAATACTTTTGAATAGAAACTTTCCAAGTTTGATTGTTGTTAGAAGAATAGAAACATATCCTCTGTGGGTATGGCTCTGAGGTTGTTGCTGGTTGCATTGATTGGAGAAGAGTGTGTGCATAGTAAGTACATATTAGCAGAGGGGTTGTACATACCACAAACCAAGTGGAATCCCAAGACACTAAACCAGACCTTATGCTTTCCTGGTGGAGGCTTGAGAAAATAATTACGTTTAAGTTTTATTCTGTTTTGGCGTTGTGTGCCCTGTACTTTAACAATTACTGGGTATTGATGTGATTTTTCCACTGATGTTTCAGTAACTACACAGTCCAAAATCCAAGTCCGATTCTGTGATTGTCAATACTAATAAAAAAAATTACCTGCCAGATGTGTGTACTCCTAGAACTTCCTAAGTGAAGTTGAGTTTAGCCTGCACTGCATAGCAAGATTGTCTCACAAAAATCAAAACAAAAAATAAAGCACACATAAAACCACTACTAGAGTTTCACAGAAGTAGCTATATTTGTCATATGAGTGCATTTAAAATGACTTGCATGCTTTAGCTCATCTTTAGTCAGCAATGCCCATCCTTGGGAAATAAGACAACTGTTTTCTGAAAATAGTTTTTTTTTTTTGATTTCTTAAAAACAAAAAACCAAAAATAAGCACCTTAATGTTTTTTATGTAAACCTTCAAACTCATTACACCTTGAAGTTTTATATTTATGAGTTAGCTCTTTGCTGATGTGTTTTATTTTTTATACATGAGTATAATACTAGTTAAGTTGGAGGGTCAGTATTTGTTGCTGTATTTGTATTCTAGTACAAAGAATGAATTCATCTTTCTGTTCCTAGTCACTGGTGTATCTGGCAGGGACGAGGGATTCATGACATAGATATTAAGTGAGTGCATGTGTTAAGGCTATTTGGTAGAATTGCAGAGTGAAGAATTGCAGTTGGTGAAACACAGATTTTATTATATTTAACACTTTTCATGACATCTGTATGATTGTATTTTGATAGTGTTATTGTGTAGCCCAGGCTGGCTTCACACTTAACACTCTTGCCTTAGCCTCCCAGGTACTTAGAGTATTGCCTTGACAGTGCTTTTGCAGTAAATCTCAGCTTTTGAAATGACCAATAGAAGTCCTTGATTCTTATGGCTTCTCTTAATGTATAAAGAAGACAAAATGTGATAAATATAGTTAATAACCAGTTCATTCCAAAACTGATAGCGGTGGAAGTTTCAAGTGTTCACAACATAAAAATATTATTAAAACTATTTAGGGTATATAATTATTCCATGTTGTATATCCATGAATCATAACCATGTAAATGTGTAACTCTAAACACTTGATTCATAAAAGAAAAAAAAGTCCTCAAAATGTCCCTGGAGGTCAAGACAAAATTAAACTCAAGAACTGAAAATTTTTAATGAAAGACGTTCTCTATTTGGACACTGGTTTCAGTTCCATAGGTATACTTGGATTTTGCACATTTTATTTAAATTTTACTTCTAAAAGAAAATAAGATATTTAATACTACTTATAAATGCCTTACTGATTTTTTTAAAGATTTATTTACTTATTTATTATGTGCACAGTGTTCAGCTTACATGCATGTCTGCAGGCCAGAAGAGGGCGCCAGATCTCATTAAAGAGGGCTGTGAACCACCATGTGGTGGCTGGGAATTGAACTCAGGACCTCTGGAAGAGCAGTCAGTGCTATTAACCTCTGAGCCATCTCTCCAGCCCCTGCCTTATTGATTTTCATAGTGACTCTAAGTTTGTGCTCCCACCAGCAGTGGAAGAGTGTTTGCCTTGCTCCACCCTCTCCAGCATGTGATGTCATTTGAGTTACTGATCTTAGCCATTCCGAAAGGTGTGAGATGGAATCTCAAAGTAATTTTGAGTTGCATTTCCCTGATGGCTAAGGATTTTGGATATTTAAGTGTTTCTCAACCATTTGAGATTGCCCTATTGAGAATTCTTTGTATATATCTGTTCCCCATGTTTTAATTGGATTCTTTGGCTTTTTATATCTAGTTACTTGAGTTCTTTATATATTTTGGACATTAGTGCTCCGGAGGGGCTACATGGCTTTTTACTGACTCTGCCTTCTCTCTCCCTAACTCTTTCTGCCGTGCTCTGCTATAGGCTCAAAGCAGTTTCTTTGTTAACCAATGGTATTTACAGCATGCAGAGGGGAATCCCACAGCAGTGGTCAGTTTTGAGTAAGCTCTTTGAGATGCAGAAAAGAAGGTGTAGTCTTTTAAAAGTGTTTGGGTGACTATAGATATCTTCTAGGTTCATTTGGTTTAGAAAGTCTGTTAGCTCCAGCATTTCTTTGTTTTTGTCTGGATAAGAGTGAGGTATTAAAGTCTCCCAACATCAATGTGTGAGGGTCCATGTATGATTTTAGCTCTAATTGTGTTTCTTTTACAGATTTGGGTGCCCTTGTATTTAGGGCATAGATGTTAAAAATTCAGTTATCATCTTGGTGGATTATGTAGTGTCCTCTATTTCTTTTGGTTAGTTTTGGTTTGAAGTCTATTTTATTAGATATTAAAATGGCTACCAGCTTGACTCTTAGGTTCATTTTCTTGGTATATCTTTTTCCACCCCTTTACCCTGAATGAGGTAATGTCTATCCTTGATGTTCAGGTGTGTTTCTTGGATGCAGCAGAAGATTGTGTCTTGCTTTTCATCCGTTCTGTTATTCTGTTGTTTTTATTGGTGGAATTCAGTCCATTGATATTGAGAGAGATTAATGACAAATGATTGTTTTTCCCGTTATTTTCTTATTTTTGTTGTTGTGGTGGAGAGAGATAAGGGAGAGAGTGTTTCCATTTTGATTTTGCTGGTCTGATATTACTTCTATGGTTTTCATGGTTGTAGTTAACCTTAGGTTGGAGTTTTTCTTCTAGCAACTTTTGGTATTGGGATGATTGTAGATCTATGTGCTAATAATCTGGTTTTGTCTTTGGTGAATGAGTGTTTGTTCCCTTGGTTCCTGTTTCCTCTTTGAATTTTAGGAGAGTATGATAGCAGTGTATTGCTTGGTAGGAAATTTTTCTGTGGACCTGTTTCCTTGGCCTGCTCAGTTGGTGTATTCCCAGGAAATGCTTGTTGTTAGAGGCTGGGATAATTGGATGAGTTGGGGTAAGGAAGGCTGGAGTAGTAGGTCTGTGTGATCCCTTGGTAATGGAGGCAGAGAGGAAAGGGAAACCGCTGCAGGTGTCCTGTTACAGAGCTGGAGATAGACTGGGGATTTAGCTGGAGGAGCAGCAGGAGAGGGTGAAAATGAAAGTCAGCCTTCCTGGCAGGAGTGGCTTTTGGGTCAGCAGGCGGTGGGGTTCAGAGGGAAAGACTTGGGGTCTACCCAGAGAGGGATGCTGGGAGCTGGGGCAGGAAAGGCTGATTTTGAAGGAGTTTTGTTGCAGAATTGGATATGAAACTGGATTGGGGGGGATTGACTCTGGAGGGAACATATTAAGAGGCAAAGACCTACCTTAAAGACATTATCCAGGAAATACCTTATTTTCAGGGATACTTTAGAGGGTTTTTTTTTTCTGTTTTGTTTTGTTTTTTGAGACAGGGTTTCTCTGCAGCTTTGGAGCCTGTCCTGGAACTCGCTCTTGTAGACCAGGGTGGCCTCGAACTCACAGAGATCTGCCTGCCTCTCTCCCAAGTGCTGGGATTAAAGAAGTGCACTACCATTGTCCGCTTTAGTATTTTTTTATATTGACTTGTAACTTTTTTTTAGTAGAACTTGCTGTTTTTAATTTTGGGAAAAATTTAAATGTGCAGTTATTTAATATGAAAGCTGAAGTTTGATTTTTTTATTGTAATAATTTAAAAATTACATTTCTATAGGGAAAATTTCTGATCCAGTAAGTTAAAAGCATAGTGGTTCATACCTATTGTCTCAGCACTTGTGAGGTGGGAAGAAAATCATGTTATTGAGGTCAGTTTGAGAATGTGAAGTTTTAGAAAGAAGTCAGTTTTGACTACATATATATATATATAGCAAGACTTTGTCTCACCAAAAGAACAAATGTTTAAAGTGGGTGGTCACAATTTGGTAAGTAGTGAATATCATAAAAGAAATGGATTCCTTAGTGTCATATCCTTAAGCCAGGATTAAAAACATAAATTATTTACTCTTTCACACTCAATTTCTCTCTCTCTCTCTCTCTCTCTCTCACATGGTTTGATGGTTCTCCCTGTTACTTTCTTATCCCCTTCCTCTCTCCCATGTAGTCTCTTCTTAACAAGACCCCCTCCTTCTTTCATGTCCTTTCTCTATAAGACATTTAAAGTTGCTTGCATAAGCTTGGGTAGAGGATTCCTGTACCCTAGCAGCCATTATCTTCCTATAACTCACTTGAGAGTTATAGGGTCTTATGAGTGTTCCCTTCCCCATCCATGATACAACGCTCTGGGCCCTAGTCTTGTGAAGATCTTATTTAGATAGCCACTGTTCCTGAGAGTTCCTAGGTATAACAGCTGTGCTATGTCCAGAAGATAGATTTCTTTCCCCAGTACTTTTTATCCTCTTAGACTCTTTGCATTCACCATTCATGGTATTC
Organism: Bramus lutescens; assembly: GCA_001685075.1. NCBI lineage: Eukaryota > Metazoa > Chordata > Mammalia > Rodentia > Cricetidae > Bramus > Bramus lutescens. The sequence continues at coordinate 96,694 of LOEQ01001056.1, forward strand.
CCAGAACCTTGGAGAGGGTGATGCAAATACCCCATTTAGTGCTAAGCTCTTAACACTTCTTAGCACTTGGACCAGTTATGAATTCTCTGTATTAACTGCTACCTGTTGCAAACAAGCTTCTCTGACTAATGCTGAAAGCATTATTAATTTATGAGTGTAAACATTTTGACACCATATCTATTTAGAAAAGGAACAGTAGTAGGTTTTTCTTTAGGGCCTATGACCTCCCCAGCCATGGTCTTTTGACCAGGTTCATAATACTACATGTAAATTCTTGCTCCACTGCAAACAGGCTTAAAATCTACCCAAGCAGCAAGCTGTTGGTTACCCCTCATAACAGTCATGCCAGTGTTGTACCATTGAAGGCATCTTGTCTGGCAGGTTGGTATTGCAACTCGAAAGGTCTACAGCTGGGTCCACACTTGATGTCTTTCTCCCATAAGATCCAATGTCGTCTAACACTGTGCAAGCTATCAAGTAGAGGAAGAGCGGACACTTCCAATTTGTTTCCCTCTTGACTTCTTTATTACTGCAACTAAAAGTGTACATTGTCTTCAGTAGTGGGGTCTTATCAAAGTGCTATAGCAACAGACTGTTATTTTGAGAGCCTCTGGAGTCTCCCTTATTGGCAATGGGATTTTCTTTTAAAAATATGTGTCTTCTGAGAGCAGCAATAAGATGAAGACTATATTTTATTGTATTTTGTTTTTAAAATAGGGGAGACTAAAACAGTTAATTGTATTTCATGGTGTATGCATAATAAATTGATTTTTTCTTCTCATATACAGCATTTCTACATTTTTTTCTTAATTAAGTACAAAATTTAAGTGGCAGTACTTGATTCCATCATAAAGACTGCGATTTAATTCCTGTTTGACATAATATTGCAAATTTGTTTAAATCTTGTATGTACATTATAATTTTGTACCTGTAAAGCTTATTAGCATTTTGTAAAAATTTCAGTATTTTAAAATTGGGACAGAAACACAATCTTTATTTTACTCCTATATTTTCTGCCTAAAAATGCCATAATTTTGTAATATTTTAATATTACCACTGACATAGTTTTACATGCTTAATCTTAGCACTTAGGAGAAGCAGAAGGATTGTGAGATTGAGGCCAGTCTTCTGTACAGTGAATTTGAATCCAGCTGGGCAGCAAGACTGTCTTAAGGGCGATGGTACTCATCTGTAAATATTTCTGCTGATAATATTGATTTGAAATTTTAATTATGTTGACTAGGCACATCTCTTTCATTCACTTAAAACTGCTTTCAGTATTTCAGATAACCTTTTTCTCTTCTCAAGTGTACCTTTCACTACTGATTTTAGTTTTCTGTTTTGCAGAATAACAGCTATCCACCAATGTCAGATCCATATATGCCTAGTTACTATGCTCCATCCATTGGATTTCCATATTCTCTTGGGGAAGCAGCATGGTCCACGGCTGGAGACCAGCCTATGCCGTATCTGACAACCTATGGACAAATGAGTAATGGAGAGCATCATTATATACCAGATGGTGTTTTTAGTCAACCAGGGGCATTAGGAAATACCCCTCCATTTCTTGGTCAACATGGATTTAACTTTTTTCCTGGTAATGCTGATTTCTCTACATGGGGGACAAGTGGATCTCAGGGACAATCAACACAAAATTCTGCTTATAGTAGCAGTTATGGCTATCCACCTAGTTCTCTTGGGAGAGCTATTACTGATGGACAGGCCGGATTTGGCAATGATACTTTGAGTAAGGTGCCTGGCATTAGTAGTATTGAGCAAGGCATGACTGGACTGAAAATTGGTGGTGACCTGACAGCTGCAGTGACAAAAACTGTAGGTACAGCCTTGAGCAGCAGTGGTATGACTAGCATTGCAACCAATAATGTGCCCCCTGTTAGCAGTGCAGCACCTAAACCAACTTCTTGGGCTGCTATTGCCAGAAAGCCTGCCAAACCTCAACCGAAACTTAAACCCAAGGGCAATGTGGGCATTGGGGGTTCTGCTGTGCCACCACCTCCTATAAAACACAACATGAATATTGGAACTTGGGATGAAAAGGGGTCAGTGGTAAAGGCTCCACCAACCCAACCAGTTTTGCCTCCTCAAACTATAATCCAGCAGCCTCAGCCATTAATTCAACCACCACCATTGGTGCAAAGCCAACTGCCTCAACAGCAGCCTCAGCCACCACAACCACAGCAGCAACAAGGACCTCAGCCACAGGCCCAGCCTCACCAAGTACAGTCTCAGCAGCCACAACTGCAGAATCGCTGGGTAGCTCCTCGGAATAGGGGAACTGGCTTCAACCAGAATAATGGAGCGGGCAATGAAAACTTTGGTTTAGGTGTTGTACCTGTTAGTGCTTCACCTTCTAGTGTAGAGGTGCATCCAGTGCTGGAAAAACTAAAGGCCATAAACAACTATAATCCCAAAGACTTTGATTGGAACCTGAAGAATGGACGTGTGTTTATAATTAAGAGCTATTCTGAGGATGATATACATCGTTCCATTAAGTACTCTATCTGGTGTAGTACTGAGCATGGTAATAAGCGTTTGGATGCAGCTTATCGTTCCCTGAATGGGAAAGGCCCACTCTATTTACTCTTCAGTGTGAATGGCAGTGGACATTTTTGTGGAGTGGCTGAAATGAAGTCTGTTGTGGACTATAATGCATATGCTGGTGTCTGGTCTCAGGATAAGTGGAAGGGCAAATTTGAAGTTAAATGGATCTTTGTCAAAGATGTTCCCAATAACCAATTACGACATATTCGCTTAGAAAATAATGACAACAAACCAGTAACCAATTCAAGGGACACTCAAGAAGTACCCCTAGAGAAAGCAAAGCAAGTGCTTAAAATAATTGCTACTTTCAAGCATACCACCTCAATCTTTGATGACTTTGCACATTATGAAAAGCGTCAAGAGGAGGAGGAAGCCATGCGAAGGGTAAGTACGAATCCAGTAATTTTTTTGTGTGAGGATTTATTCTCATGGGTGGAGTGCATGGAATGGCATCCTTTTATACCTCTGAATATTATAGTTTATGAACTTTATTCTGAGAGAAATCAAAGCTTACAAAACAGAACTCTAATCTACCTCTTATCCGCAGCCCTTCTAGTTACTGCTCTTAAATATTGCTATATTTTCAAGTGTTTATGCTTTGTTTTATGAGAAAGGTGGTGTGTGTGTGTTATGTAACTATAGTATATAATTTATAGAACCGAAACATATTTCTAACAAAATAGAGCAAGAACTTGACATTAGGGTGGGAGATTAGAAGGGTATGGCCTTTAGAATTCGATCTGTTGTATTTGATTTTCTCTTGTTAGCACATTTTCTGTGAAATTTGGGGAGACTTCCTGAGTTTACATATGTTTGTATAAGCCTGGAATGTGGTCCTAAGGTAAGACAGGCTTGAGTTGCTTTCTCTTCAGAACATCAATTGGGAGGCCTGATTTTAAATGTAAAGGGAATGGGAAGGGTAGGAAATGAATTTTTTTCATACACAGTACATTTTCTATTGAAAATAAGCAAGAGTGGATAACATTAGCCACTGTGGAAATATTTGTGGGAAATTTAATGTTAAGGCACATACTTCTGTCGTGAAAACACAGCACTGATTCATTTCCTTTTATGAACTCAAATATCATATGACTTCATACATATGTGGAGCAGAGGAAACTCCTTGAGCTAACATTGAGCACTCAGTGGTGAATTCTGTTCAGATAAGGATCTGTAGTGGTTTCTAAACCATAAGACTCAGAAGTATTTATTGGAGTGTCACCCCTTTTTGTATTTGGTAAGGCTTTAGCTACATTTCTGACAAGCACCCTAGGTTAGGTGATGCTGGTGCCAGTCTTGCTGAGCTGAACAGTTAGAAACTTGGCTTTGGAGTGATTCAGACTGCTGTTTGCACCTTTGTAAGAGCTGTTTAAATGAATTGCTAAATAGAGTTTTCTCCTAGTTAAATGTGGGAAGTGAGGAAAATAGGATCAGAAGTTGCCAGGGTGTCTTTTTAGCTTATCGGTTAAGTAATAGTCAGATTGTAATTGCTATTATAAGACAGTGGATCAGGAGAACAATTTGGAATGTGGATGGTGTGATGTGGGTAAAGATGTCATTTGGGATATTATTATTTTAGGATCTTTGAGAAATACATGTAGGCACCTTCCTGATTTAGACAGTTGAGAGACATGGGAATCAGACTTGGAACTTTTTGTTCTTCTTTAGCTGAGTCTGTTGAAGTGAGATAAGATTGTCCAGGAGAAAAGATGGCAAAGAAGTACGTAGAAGCTTTTTCTTTCTTCTACCACCAAGTACATTTTTTTTTTTTTTACATCCCTTTCCTACCTAGTCTGAAAATTTAGTTCTGGTTTTATTGTTTTTGATGTTCTAATATATATTTTATTTACTGAATTTTCTCCACTCACGATTATTTTGGCAATGGGGGTTCTCCAGCTTCCTTTTCTAGGCAACAAGATTCCTGTGGAGGAGCCAACTTGGCATATCCTATCTGCTATATAAGTTTAAATGTCAGGTTTTCTTATTTCAGAATGAGAAGTTTCAGAGGAACTTGAAGCTGCAAGAAAAATCTTTCATCAGTATTTGTATAGGTACTAACACATTGATGTGCACACATTCTTAGATTTGAACAACCGGTTTTAATTATATTTGAGTAAAATGGAAGTTTCATGAAAGGACCAAGATAAAAAAAATTGGATAATTCATGGAACAAAAGATAGTTTAAAATGTAGAAGCCAGGTGTAGTGGCACACACCTACACCTTTAATCTCAGCACTCAAGAGGCAGAGGCAGGCGATTTCTGAGTTTGGGGCCAGTCTGTTATACATTGTGACTTCCAGGATAGCTCTGGCTGTACAGATAGATCCTTCAGAAACAAGCAGCTATATACATACATGCATACATATATACACACATACATTATACACAAAGTTACAATTTGCCTTGTAGGAAGGATTCCTATTCCTACATAATTGGAGCAGAATACTAAAAAGTGTTATTGAAAACTTAGAACATGATTCTTAGAGTTAAAAAAATGGGTTATCAAGCAGATTAATGTGAATATATTCCCATGTTAGATCTTGAAGTTTCAGAAGTTCAAATTGGAAAAGTTAACCAAATGTAGAGCAATAGACATGAAAATAGAAAAGGAAAAAGAAAGATACAGTGGAAAGAGAAGTGGTCTGTGTTTTTTAAGCAGCAGGAAAAAAACAATCAGTCTAAAAGATACTTTAGGAAACTTTCCTAAACCCATGTTTCCAGGTGGAATAATGGGGTTACCAGATGATTAGCAGGCTAGTTTGAAACGATAAAAGACATGAAAGGAGAAAAATATTTAAAACTTCCTAAACGAAAGAAAGATACTACAAAGAAAGATAAGCAGGGTAATCAACAGTGTCTCCTCTCCTCTGACCCTAGGAATGAAAAGTGAAATCTTGTTTCAGAGTGCAATAGAGGGAGTATAGAATTACATCCTTCAGGTAGGTAAAGCAATGAAGTTTAAGTTTGGAAGAACTGAGCTTGAGTCTTCATAGGGTTTTTTGTTTTGTTTTTGAAACAGGATTTCTCTGTGTAACAGCTCTGGCTGTCCTGGAACTTGCTCTGTAGACCAAGCTGGCCTCTAACTCTTAGAGATCCACTTCCCTCAGCCTCCCTAAGTGCTGGGATTAAAGACATGTGCCACTGCCTGGCTGCCTCCATTGGTTTTTTAAAGAAAGGTTGAAAGAGACATTTCAACAAAATTAAAGAATCGAAGAAATGCTGATAACTCCTGTTAACCATTGGTTATATTGGAACAATACCCCTCTACAGGGATCCTGAACATATTTTCAATTAAACAGATTTGTTGCTCAAGAACAGAAAGAGTCTTTAAGCCTAGCAAACAAAATGGGCTTATGATTGGAAACCACTATCCTTTGGCAGAGGGAAGGAATATGGGAAGAAGAAAAAAAAACTGTCAATAATCTTTGTTGACAGGTTTCGAGGCTGATTGAGAGGAGCAGGAGCAGAGTTTGCTCTCCTCATTTCTTAGTATCAGGTAGGACTGTCACAAAGGCAGTCCTATTGAGAAGATACTGTCAAGTGAGTAAATTCTCAAAAGCAATGGTTCTCAACCTTCCCAATGCTACGACCCTTTACTGCATAACCATAAAATTATTTTGTTAATTTATGACTGATTTTTGCCAGTTGTGGATTTATAATGTAAATATTTGTTTTCTGATGGCCATAGAGCATGTCTATGGGTCTTTTAAATGGGTCATGACCCACAGGTTGAGAACCAGTACTTTAAAGACTTTTCAGAGTTTGAGTGTCTTAGAATTTTTCTTCCTTACTGGTCTAATCTCTACTTATTACTGGTTGTCTGCTGTATTTAGTAAATGCTGCCTATTGATTTGATTTCTTCATTTGTGCAAATGGTAAGTTATAGAAGTTCAGTTCTAGGTAGAACATTAGGAGGTAGAGTGGGGGACACATGCCCATTTTTATCTTTCTGAAGTTTATTCAAATATTATGGTAACTTAAGGACTAGTGCCTTAGGCTTATTATTTAAAGTCCTGATACATAACACTGATTTTGATAAACTTATCTGAAAATGGAAACATGCCTCTTGAATTCTAGGCAAGTGCTTGCCCAAGCGTAGAATCTTTATTATCTTAATTTGCTTCCAGAAGAATTATTTGTATATGTTGCCCCTTTGGTAAAGCTAATATAATCCTTGAACATGAGAGGAAAATAAAGAAGAGCTGACTGTATTTGTCTAGTATAAATGTTAGTATCCTCACAGTAGTAGACTGTCTACGTGTTGGGCCTCATGAAGCCCAGTGTAACCTCAGCCTAACTTGAGTTTGGTGAGGCCTAGTGTAACTTCCTGAGCCTAGTTCGAGTTTGGAGATATGTCTCTGGTTACTTGACCTAGGCCTGCCTCTGCCCAGCCACCACTAATGTGGCAGAATATTATTGGCCCTTGTGTTCTTTGCTCCGCCTCAACCCATTCCAAGCTTCTCCAACCCCGTCACAACCCTATATAAGCTCCTGCCTGATACTATTAAACGAGATCCTTTGACAGACTCCCGACTCAATGGGTGAGTTTTCTCATTGGCCATTTAGGAGGGCTGGGTCTTTCACTCAGGGAAAGCCCCAAGGTTGGGCTCTGCCCCTTCCCTTTCTGCCAGAGAACCCGGCATCTAGGTAATCCTTAGTATTTTTCAGTTGAATGAATTGCTTTTTTATATCTTATATTATTTTACTCTTATAAATCCTTATTGTCAATGGACAATTTGGTATGGGGTTTTATCTGTGCACTTGTATTTTTTTAAATTTAACGCTCATGTTTTTTGTGGATTCAGATGTTCTGCCTGTGTGTGTCTGTCTACCACATGTGCAGTTCCTGTGGAGTCCAGAAGAGGGATAAAATCTTTTGGGACTGGAATTAAAGATGATTTGTGAGCTGCCATGTGGGTGCTTAGAATTGAACCCAGGTCCTTTGGGACCCCCTCCCCCCATGCTCTTCACCACTGAGGCATCTCTCCAGCTCTAAGTTTTAGTTTCAATAGCTGGCCTATTTTTGTTTTTGTTGGCATGACAATATCTTTTGTTAGCATTTTATGGCATTGATTCCCCCCTCCCTCAGCCAGCTTGTAGTGGCTGTTATATTCCAGTGTTGCTTAAAAATCCCAGCACTCGGGAGGCAGAAATAGGTGGTTCTCTGTGAGTTCGAGACCAGCCTGGTCTACAAGAGCTAGTTCCAGGCCAGGCTCTAAAACTAAAGCGAAATCTTGTCTTGGGGGAAAAAAAAAAAAAGGAGGGGAGGAGCTTTCATGGTTTTAATGGCCTCTCTAGTTGTTCAGATTAGTCATAGACCTTCTGAGCGATATTTCTTCCATACTTTTAATTGTGAATCCATATTATTTAAGCTGAAGAGAATTTCAATTAATAAGTGTATTGCTTTCCTCAGCTAATTGAGGATCATACGTATTGCAGGCTTTGGTGTTTTAAGTCAGTGGTTCACTCTAGTTGCTTCTTGCCTAGGATTTCTAATTCTGCTTCTGCCTTCAAAGTGTGGCATTATAGGAATGTACCTTAACCCATTTAATTTAATAAACAATGTAAGATGTATTTTTTTAATCAAAGACTTTTCTGTTTTGTTTTGAGGCAGGGATTCTTTGTGTAGCCCTGGTTATCATAGAACTCTGTCTGTAGATCAAACTGGCATGGACCAGAAGAGATCCACCTGCCTTTGCCTCTCAAATGCTGGGATTTAAAACATGCATCACCAAAGTATTTATTTCATGGGAAGGAATTTACATGTGATTCATTCCTCAGGAAAAACTGACTTGGTATTAAACCAGACTTCTTGAGTTTAAAGTAGTGCCCCTTCCCCCAATTTTTAGGAGTATTTGTTGTCTATTTTAACCCATGAAATGAATACTAAGAGAAAGACTTCTTTTCCCTTTCAGTCCTGAATATATGCTATTCCATGCACAGGGTTTTGCTGCTGATGGATCACAACATTTACTGTATTAGTTATCTCTGGTTACCAAATAGCATAAAAATCAGTGACTTAACACAGTTTTTTTTTTTTCTAAGAAATCAGGGCACAATGTTGAATGGATTCTCAGCTTTAGACTGTTAAAAAGTGTCAATCTAAGCTGGGCCTAGAGTCTCATCTGAAGATCCAATTGGTATGAGAGATTTGCTTTATAATCATGGCATTTTTGGCAGAATTTAGTTCAAAGCTTACTGGACCAAGGGCCTTGTTTTCTTTTGACAATGAGCTACTTTACCGAGCTGAAGACGCACCTTCTTGGTAGGGTGCTTATAAGTGCAGATTTAGGCACTGGGACCTGTTAGTGTAGTTCTAGATCATTTGGTGGCTGTGTAAAAAAGAGCAAGGGTGGTATTATAGTAGAAACAGAAGTTCAAACAACCTCTTTATTCAAAGCATACTCATTGTCCTTTTCCTATTGACGCTATAATTTAGAATTTGTTGTTTACTACAGACTTGTTCTGTTTTCTTTACATTCTCTTGTTCTTTGCTTTCTAATAAGAGTTAGTTTTGTAGAGGATGAAAGGCTATCACACTTGCTCTGATTTCTGAGTGGATAGGGTTTTAATCCACTGTAACTGCCCTTGTCCTACATACTCTTTTTAACACCATTTAGTGTGGTGTGCGGGCGTGCATGCATGAGTTTGTGCACATTATAATGCATATGTGCCGGTCAGAGCGCAGTTTTGTGCAGTTCTTCCATATGGATTCTGGGAGTGTTTGTGCAACGCTGCCTTTACCCATTGGGCCACTGCCCCATCCCCTGTTGTACCCTGGAGCATAGATTTTTCTCACATTTACAATTTTTTTTTCATATAAGTTGCAAATTTCCTGAAGCATTGAGTCTATTAGCTATTTTAACTTCAGTCATGGTCCATTTTAATATTAGTACAGGCTTTTCCTACATCTTGGTATTTTCTTCTATCCTCTGTTTCAAGACTTTGTCTAGATGCCAGAGTTGCATTTTGTTAATGTTGTCTCAATTACCTCCAGTCTATTACAGTTTCTCTGTCTTGTTTCTCCTTGTGTTTTTAAAGATTACTGACTATGTGGGGTTTTTTTTGTTTTTTTGGGTAATATTGTTGTTTGAGTGTTTTGCCTGCGTTTATGACTGTACCATGTGTGTGCACTGGCGATAGAGTCCAGAAGAGGTTGTCAAATCCCCTGGAATGTTAGTTACAGTATGATTGCTAGATGCCATGTGTATACTGCGAATCAAATCAAGCAGTGCTCTTAACCACTGAGCCATTTCTCCAGCCACCTGCTAAGTTTTTTTTTTTTTAATGTCCCTTAATTTCAGTTTGTTCAGACATTCATTAGATTGAAGTTAGGAATTTTGCCATGGCTGTAACAGAAATGTGTTTGTCATAGATCATTTAGTATTAGTGATTTTAGTTTAGATTGCTTGTTTTAGTGTCTCTTAGGTTTCTTTTATCTATCCAGTAGTTTTTTTTTTTTTACTTTTTTTGTGCTTTACTGTTTTTTTTCCTAACTCAGATATTATTAGGAAGTGAGTGATCACTTACCTCTTTAATATACAAACTGCTTTTGTTTTCAAATTGAAAAATTTGATTTTGTGGGGTAGTAGTGACCTGTGCTTTTAATCCTAGAACTTGGGAGGCAAAATCAAGCAAATCTCTGAGTTTGAGGCCTACCTGGTCTACAGAGTGAGTTCTGGGACAGCCAGGGTAACCCATAGAGGCCCTGTCTGGGGTGAAAATTATATGGGATCAGAACTCAGGTCCTCATGTCTGAGAGGCAAACACTTTACCCCTTGAGCCATCTTTCAGCTTTATTACTGTTTTGAAAGAAATGGATTATATATTTTGGGGAGACAAGCTTTCTTGGTGGACATTTACTAAGCACTGATAATTGTTTTCCCATCCTGAATGGTCCTTATTGTATCCAGGAGTGTCTATCTCAATATCTATTTGAAGTCCTCATTTGAAAACATCTTAAATCTAATATACTCCCTATTTCTCTGTTTGCCCCTTACTTTTTCTCTTTTAGATGGCAGGGTACTATGATGTTTCTCTTTTTAAAAAAATCATGTAGGTATAATTGTATTCCTGTGCATGAAGAATTGGGGAGTGAAACATGCATTTCACAACATGCCTGTGGAGGTTAGGGGGACAACTTAGAAATTGATTCTCTCCTTACCTTTTGTGGGTTCTGTGGATAAGATTCAGATCTTCTCATCCAAGTTCCTTTCTTCACTGAGAAGTCTTGCCAGTTTAATACTTCTCTTCCTTACTTTTAATCTAGTCCATCAGTAAGTCTTGTGTCTACACTTTAAATATTGGTTCAGAGTTTCTCACTGACTGCCTTTTTAAAAGTTGTTCATTTTGTCTTAACCTTCTCAACTTACTGGCATTCTTGGTGCTTTTATTTCAATTTAATGATTATTATTTTTTTGTAAGACAAGATTTCCTATGTATTTCTGTCTCACTTAGAGCTCACGATCCTTCTGCCTCAGCCCCTCAGGTGCAGAGATTATAGGTTGTTTGCTACCAAGACAGACTTTATTTCAGATTTCAAACCAGTCATTCTCTGTTAGGAAAAATTAACTTTTATTTTTGTTTTATTGTGTTGGGTAATGAGTACACTATATCTTAGCTTTCAATGTTTTTTTTTTTTTTGAAATTCTACTCATGTAAATTTTGGGCTATAATTAACATTTTATTCATAGAAAAATGTTCTAACATCAATATTTTTGAAGAATTTGAGAGATGTAAGAAATTTCAGGTGTGATGTGTGTTTCGCCTTGTCCATTTTGCTTCTGAAATTGATGTTCAAAAATAGGGTGTGTAGGGGCTGGAGAGATGGCTCAGAGGTTAAGAGCATTTGCCTGCTCTTCCAAAGGTCCTCAGTTCAATTCCCAGCAACCACGTGGTGGCTCATAACCATCTATATAATGAGATCTGGTACCCTTTTCTGGCCTGCAGGCATTTATGCAGGCAGAACACTATATGCACAATAAATAAATTCTTTTTCAAAATGTTTATTACACTTCAAACTGAAGCATTCTATTTCTTTTTAAATAATACATTATTCTCATTGTAACTGATTGCCTGTCATCATACATTCCTGTCTAATGTAGCCTTCTCATTCCTGTTCTCCCCTTTTCTCCCCCTGGAATAGCAAACAGCCCCATTGGGAGATAGTCTCGGGCCTTCTTTATTCTTGATGTGAAAAGTCACAGTGTAGAGAATGTGAGAATAAATGGTGGACATTTTTTAATCAAACTCATTTCAGAATTATAGCGAACTCTTAATGTGCCATTAATCTAATGCAATGTTGTCTCCATCTCAGTCAATAAAAAGCTTTTAAATTGATATACCACACTATTTAAACATCATTGGAAGGACTCAAAAAAAAGAAAGAAACAATATTCCCATCTTAAATCTTTGTGGGAAATTAGGGAAGTAAAGAGGATATAAACTATCTTGAAAAAGACTTGTTTTTCGAGTTCTTTATTTAAAAGGTTTGTAACAATCATCTCACTGTGATACATAGAAATAATAATTAGTAATTGAAGAACTGTGTTTAGAGATGATTTGCAGTTAAAAATTACTGCAAAATGACTATGTTATAATATCTTTATTTTTTTCAGGAGAGAACTAGAAACAAGCAATAACCACCGTGTGGAGATGTTCTGTTAAACGACAACACTAATGATGCAGACTCTGGGAATGCCTAAGAAGTCAGAGAAGACTTAAGTTAGCAAAGCTTTCTTTCTGCTTAAGGTGACATCTTTGAACACTTTAACACGAGGTTGACTCTTCTTGTAATGGTCTTCATCAACCATTTGCCCTTATACTCTCACCAAACACACTTGAGAACTGTAACTTCATCAAAGCACTTTCTGTCCTGAAGCTTTGACCAGTACCTGCTGTCTTTTGTAATTATGCATCCTAGCTAAGGCACAGAAGACTGAATGAATGCAAGGATTCATTAACTCTTTGAATTTGTTAAGTACTAACAGTTAACCATTAGAAGTGGTTCAACGATGTAAGAGTCTCACTGCTTCAACCTTTTCTTTGTTGTAGTTTTTAAATTGTCAATTTTTAGCTATTTGACAGATTAAAAGCAAAATAATCATGCCATATTTAGTCCTGGAGTTGAAGTCTGAATGTTTATGTGAAAAATTATTGTAGTAAACTTTTAATATGGCAAAGGAACCTTATGCTCTATTTTAGCCAAAAGAAACATAATCTAAAATTATATTAGAATATTTCCCTTGTCTTCAAACTTTTTGGTGTAACAGAATATTGATATGCAGCTTGGTGGACTTCAACAATTAATGCACACCCCCTCCCCAATTATATATACACTGAGAACGTGTATTGGTTTGAGGGATTAATTATTTTGTTTCTACCACTTAATGAATCTCAACATTTTGAGTAAATGTACCTCAGTCTAATCAGACTTTTTATGACCTTTATAACTACATTTAAAACCCTTCAATCCTGTTTCTGGGTGTTTGCAAGCGGATTGCTATCATGAATTAAAAATTTATTACTCTAGGTACTCAACTAGCTAAATAAACATAGTTCTTGTTTAGCAAGCATATACTGTTCCTCAATTCTTCAGCTTTTGCAGTGTCCTGGCATCCTTAAAATACTTTGAAAATATGGCCTTGATCCATGAATTAAATCAGTATCTAAGTGAATGTGTTGATGTTTTATTGATCAGATCTATATAAGTGGGAATACAGCATATAACTGGGTATTCTTATAATTACCTTTTTAACATCCTATTTTTTTCATTAATTACATATCAACATTAATTTTGTATCTTGAAACAAATTGATTTTGTATAATTCAATTGTTGTGCATCTGTAGTGAGTGATTTGATGGCATAAGGTTATGAAAATAATGTCCTGCCCCTTATCTTACTGTTTTGAAAGGAGAAAGCTATGTAGAATGATATGTTAAAGGTGAAAATAGCAATACAGTAGATTTGAATACCTTGATGTTTTGCATTACTCCATTATGTTTACATCGTGTTTAGAGATTTTCATTTGCTCTCGTCTTTGCTCACTTCAACTCGAAAGCCTTGTGATGGATATTTCTTTGAAACTTTGATTTATATAATTTTTGTACAATGATTTAGAATGTGCAAATATTGTATTTTTTATTAGAATACAGTATTTGTAGATAACCATAGCTACTTCACAGTTACTTGGTAGTCCCAGTGTAGTTATGTCAGTGTTTACTGAAGGGAACATCAAAATGTTAATGGTATATTAAAGAATGAGAACTTTCATAAAGGAAAATTGCACCTATTTTACCTTTTTGAGACTAAGCCATGAAATCTTGTAACATGTCTCTTAACTATTTATAATGAAAATTGGCATTTGGGTATAGCCAGCGCAGCAATGTTCTATATCCCTAAGATTGTATAGGTAGGACATTTCAAAGATGACACCTGTCATTCTGGAGCTCCTACTAGAGAAAACTGTAAAAGGGTGACCTTGTCGGAAGGAGCTGAGTCCTCCCCCTGAGGTTCTCTTTTTCTTGGTGCTTTATTAGCAACTCTGGATATTTTTATAAAACTAGTTACATTATAAACTAATTCAGTCTTGTTTAATTTACATTAGGTTTTATGTAAGGAATGTCATCGAAATACCCAATGAGCAGGCTGATCACAGTAGACGCAGACAGGGCCAGTGTAGCTGAGTCTGTTCGTGGTGAGAAGAACATCCCAGTGCCTTTAACCTGAATTTCTAATCTTAAGTGAAATGGGTGCAGCATTCCTTTGGGAAAAAAGCTTCCACTTGGTAATTTTGTGTTTTTCTCACCTAAGTATTCCCCAAAGCACCAACCTTCTCTTCCTTCTTGGTCAGTCAGTATATCACAAGATTATTTTTCCATAAAATGAAATCGTTACAGGTTGTCTCTAGAGTACAACCAGAGGAATGTTTCTTATCTGTGGGGACCAAAAGGGAGAGAGCCTGGGCTCTACAAGGGTAGATTTATAATAAAATGTTTGAATAATCTTTAATTAAGACATTGGTCCCGTGATTTCTTAATATTTTTCCAATTTGTCATTTGAATGATTCTATTAAAGTTACCTTATGTGTTTATTTTATTTTTAAAGGTATTATAGTTTGTATATTTAACAGTAAGGGGGAAAGTGTAACCAAAATTAGTATTCTCTCACTATACATATTGGTACTTGAAAATTCCTTTTAAAAACAAACAAAAAAGTCAGCCTTTTAGTGCTTAATTCCTCCTTTTAACATGTGATCTTTTAATTGAAAAGCTGTGTTATTTTTGAGTACCATGCATGAGGGTTAAGCTGATGTTTAAACAGTTTGCAATAAAAAAAAAAAACCCAATCAGCTTAAGTCATTCAATCATTTCAAGTGCATTCTGCATCCTTTAAAAGTAAGTTTGTGAGATTTTAAGAGAATTGTGTTTTTATTAAGTTTTGCATATCTTTTGTTATATCATGTAAATTCCCTTTTTCATATGATTAAAGGAAGGGTATGATGAAATGATTAGTTCATTTACATTCACTTGTAGCAGTTATCAGTGAGAATTTGAATTTTGTCGTGTTTGGGTTTGTTCATTCCTGTGAATGATGGTACAGTAGGTGAGATTTTTTTTTTGTTATGGTACCGAACTCACCATTTGGTCCTCTTTAATCTTTGAGGGTTTCAATAAAAATTATTCACTCATATCTGTGTTCATTCCTTTTTATCTATCTTTATAAATAATGTCGTGCTTACTAGAAATTTTTTTTTTGCCTATTATGATTTTCCTGATTGGCAAGTGCATGTAAGTTACTCGTTTTTGTTGGTATTTTAAATTGAGTTAAAGACAGGAAATGTCCCTTTACCTCATGTAAGCAAACTGTTGACTTACACGTTCTTAATACTTAATGATAGAAAAGAGGAAGAGAGGGGCCCCTCCCCTTTTAAATGCAATAGGGAAGTAATGGCAGCTGTCTAAAAACCTATCTCCTCATTGGCCCCAAGGAATGCTTTTCTAACAATTTTTACATTATCTTTCAGGATTAAGGAATTTATGTGGGTGGTCATTGTAATTCTGAATGGTATGATTTTTTTTTAATTAGATTAGTTCTCTTTAAAACATTCAGGTAAAAAAGTAAAACTTTAGTTTTTTATTCTCAAAACTGGTTGTGTGTATACAAAAATGACTTTGTCTGGTGCATCCACCTCAGTAGCAGCAGGAGCCTGCATTTGGTCATTTCCCCAAAAGAAAGTGTGTATTTCATCATTGTACATAGAACTGAGGTCAGTCATTTATCACCTACAGTTAGAACCTGATTATTTTTCACTGATCGTCTCAGTTTGGATTTGAAAATTATCTTCTAGGAACTAAGATATTCTTAGGGTTACTTGATCAAGGTAGTTATCTTTACTTTCTGCTTATCTAGTACTTAGAAGCATATAATCGCAAAATATAGAGTTTTCTTCCTGCTAAGATGATGAAGAGAATTTTTGTGTAGTACTGATATGTAGAGGTGGTACCGTAGTGTAGTGTAGTAGGCTAAGTACAGTTTATTCATAAGTAGTGCTCCAAATCCAAAATTCATTTTATTTTTGTTATCTGTGTAACATTGGAGCTAAATTTAAGTCAAAAGCTATCCCCATGAAAATGTAAAATAAAGATAGGATATAATTAAAATTTGATTTTTTTACATACCTGTTCACTTTGATACACAAGAGAAATACATCACTTGAGTTTGATCTAGTTGGTGGCCGACACTGAGCCAGTCTGTTATTAGTGTGCAAATAGAATGCAGCTAGGAATGCATTTCTCAGATTTTGTAACATGATTTATTTAGATAATTAGAGAATTTTGATAGTTTGTAGGCTATGGTAGTGTCTAACAATGTCAAATGTTTCTCCTTTGAAAGTAAGTTTGGCCACCCATATGATTTTTCTGTATTGTATTCAGAATATTGAACAGATGTCCCCAAAACATCCATTTTTTTTCTTCTGCCATTTGACAGTATCTTTTTATTCTTCATTAATCAGGTTAGAGCAGTTTTACAGAAAATGTGAAAAGATTTCAAGAGTTCTTACCTACCTTGTACCCAGCTCTCCTGGTTTCTGATATCTTAGAAATTCGCGAGTATAGACCCTTCACTTCCTAAATGACACTTTAAAATTTTTCTTTGATTTTACCTAATGCTTCTTTTGTCAGGATCGCCCCAAGAATACCATGGCATTTCTAGTTTTCACGTCTCCTTGGTTGTTATGGCTTCTTGGACTTTTGTTTAATGATGATGATTGATACTGTGTAGAATGTTCTTCCTCTGGAATCTGGCTGGTTGTATGGGTTATAAGCTTGAGGGAGGAGGACTACACATGTGAAGGGCTTTTTTTTTTCTGTCACATATCAAGACTGAATGCTGTTGATGTTGACTGGCTGAGATGGGTTTGTCACCTTTCTTATGTACAGTGTATTTGTTTCTTGTGTACGGTGCCTGAAGTTAAACCTAGTCTAGCACATTCTTGTAAAGTGTTTTATGGCTGACCTAATTATCTTCTCTTTGTCTTGTGAGACAAAGGTATGATGGCTAACCCTGACCACCAGCTTGTTTGAATTGAGAAGTAGATTGTGAAGCACACCCCTGGGATGCCTCTGTGAGAGTGAGGACTTTCCCAGGTAAGACTTGAGGGCTCAAATGGAATAAAAGGAGGAGGACAAAGTGTAGCCATCTCCACTTCCTGGCCACTGTGATGTGTCACTCCTCTGCCATGATGAATCCAGGAAGCAGAAAGGTTTTGTTTCCTCAAGGTATTTGGTCACAGTGTTAGAAAATGTCTAACTAAAGCACAGGGTCTTTTTGTGACTAACTCTGTCCTCAGATTAGCATCTGCCCTTTGCCTCCTGCCAGGAGTGCAAGTGTGCATCACCATGCCCTGCAGGCTGCTACTTTGTATTAAAAGGCAGCCACAGTCCACATTTGAGTGGAGAATTGGTATACTATATATATATATGCAGAAATATAGGAATCTTAATTATTCACCCTCAATTGCTGAAGGCTTGTATTTCAGTATTTCCCCTTTAGAAAGATACATCACCTCACTTCCTCTACCCTTTTCAAGGGGACAGCAGAGATCTTTGAAGGAATTTTCATAGGCCTTATACCCATTTCAAGTGTAATTGTATGAAGAAGCAGGGATTCTACTAAATGGGTAAAAGATAAGCAAGTGTTAGGTCATGGGGAGGTTCTGGCTATTGTGTGTGAGTAGGAACTGATAGTCATTCAGCTTTTGCTAGAGAAAAATCAGAGGTAGATGTGTGCTGTAATTAGACTGGTGTGTTCCTTTAAAAGGAAAAAGTGTTTGAAATAGTGTAGCATCTTTTATAATTGAAACTTTTTTATATGTTTTAAAAAATCAGCATAGCATTTGCACATATTTGTGTGGTTCTGCGATATCTGTCTACAACATGTAATGATCAGATGAAAATAGCTGTCATGTCTGTCATTCCGACTTAACTAACCATTAACTGTTGTCAGTTGTAGCTTCTTCACTGTGTTAGAAGGCAATGGAGTTTACGGCTTGCCTAAATGACAGAATCAAGGAGGCATTTATAGAGAGACCACCTGTCTTCCCCACTCTTCCTAGGTTCTGGTAACCACTGTCTTAGGCTCTCAGAGGTCATGTGAGATCATGTGGTATTTGCCTTTCTCTGCCTGGCTTACTTTGCTTGACATAATGTTGATGAACTTCTTTTGAACATTCTAAGGTGATTTTATTATAATGGGCAAGAGCATGAGCTTTGGAGGTGGATAACTAACTGTTCCTGGAGTCTGAGAATCCTGCCTAAGTCAGTCTGTATTTTCTGGTGGGTTAAGAGAGCAAGTAGTAAAATAATGATAATAAGATTTATTTCAAAATTATTAAATGAGATAAATATCATCATGCATTTACTTCTATTCCTGGGCTTTATGCCCTCAAATGTTAGCTATTAGGTCTTCCCACCTCAACCAATCTGGATTAGAAGTGGGTCTTACCACTTCAGATGATTTAATTAAGAACCAAAGCCCCTCTCAAGTGTGCCTAGTCATTTGGGTTTTATTTAATTCCATATGCAGTCAAGTTGACAACCAAGGGTAGCCATCACAACAAAGTTAGAAAGTGAGATTTTGACAAAAGTTATTTTGGATAGAACGGTGATTCAGGCTTCAAAAGACAAGTGTGTCAGCACACTGCCTTTGCTGGCTCAGTAACTTTGATGCTCAACTTACGCTCCACTCTTAATTGAGTCTTCAGATAATTTGCTAATAGTAATGTCAGTAGTGTCAAATTTTTACTGTTTACATAATTTGTGGTGATGTAAAGTTAATTATTCTTAAATATTAACTGATTTGTCTCAAGACCTTTCTATACACCGAGCAAACCTAAAGATGTTTTCTTCCTGCGGGTTAGGTACTGGCATTCACTATGACATTGTAAGTCAGAACAAATAGTAAAGCACTGCTTCATTTAGTAGAATGGCCGGATGTCTTCTGCATTCAGCCTGTTTCAGCATCTTTTGTCACATGAAAGAAAACACGTGAAGGACCTCAGTGTGTCAGTTAGTAGAATGGCCGGATGTCTTCTGCATTCAGCCTGTTTCAGCATCTTTTGTCACATGAAAGAAAACACGTGAAGGACCTCAGTGTGTTCCTTCTGATCCATCTGGCACTGAGTCTCCTTTAGAGACCTTTGTTAATTATGTATCCTGTGAGTGTGTGTGTGTGTGTGCGTGTGTGTGTGTGTGCGCGCACGCACACACACATAGCTGTTTGGCCAGGTCATATGTTGGTGCATAGTCTTTAGACACACACTCTCTTTCTCTGTCTCTCTCTCATTCACTCACCCACATACGTTTTTAGAACATTGATCATGGACTGCACCCCCAAATCCAACATCCCCAGTTCACAAATGTGGAGTAGCCAGGCTTCCAGACAATAAAAGGTGGGTGGTGATTCTTTGATCCCAGCACTCAGCAGGCAGAGGTGGCGGATATGTGAGTTTGAGGCCAGGCTGGTCTACAGAGCAAGTTGCAGGACTGTCAGGGCTACACTGAGAAACCTTGTCTCAAAGAACCAAAATAAATAAAGAAATACTAAAATGAAAAAGTTGGTCTCTTTCCATGCTCAGTGTGGATGGATTTTCTTAGGCAATTCTATTGGATAAGCTTCACCACACCCAGGCCCTCTGGCTATCTTAGCGGTGAACATCTCCCTCCTCTTGATCTAGCTATACCCAGTCGGGTGCACTTCTCACTGAGCATATCCATTCTAGTGGATTTGTAGTCGGCTTTGCTGGTTTCCCTTTCCCTTCCTCCCGTCTTACCACCCATCATTCTCACACCCCATAAAGGTTTAACAAGCAAATGTACTTTGGATTTTCCTGTTCTGAAATGTACGACGTTATTCAGACTTACTCTGACCTCATGGGTTCAGATGATCTTCCTGGCTCAGCCTCTGAGAAGAGCTGAGGCTTATGGGTGCACACCTGCTGTCCTGATTTGTATATTGACAGGGACTTTTGTGAGAGTAATAGGGATGTTATCTTTGATAACAAAAATGACTACCCAGGGGTCAAAAGAATAAAAATCATTTTTCTAGCTTAGAGTGTCGTGGATATAGATTTCCAGGCAGGAGTCATGTCAGGAGCTAAGGAGTTCTGTGCAATTTGACAATCTGTAAGGTTAAAGAAGACTAGATTGGCAATTTGCCTCCTGACCTCCTTCCAGTGAACTTAAATACATGGTCACTGTTAAGCCATGTACAGAGTTTGCCACAGTCCCAATTATCTCCCAGCTAGTGACCACAACAGGACTGCAAGCCTAGACTTTCTAGTTCCCTCTTCAAAGACAGCTATAAGCAAGATATTTTCAGTTGCTGACTGATGTGTTGTAAAACGGAGAATGATTTTAAAGTTGTTAAATGGATTAATAAGAATGACTCCTGGTGGCATCTTGAAGATCGGTGATAGATAGCCTTGGCTCTTCTGAGAACTTCTGTTATCCCTAACTTGACTACTGTTCTTTTTCTGTATCAAAATATAGACCCTACATGTAGATGCTTCTTGCAGCCGTGACTTCAACGATGACCAAATTTGTTTATACAAGTTAAGCATAGATGTCAATCGTCAGGAACCTAGCCAGTCCTCGTTTGTACTCTAGCATACAGGAAAAGGACTGAACCAATGATTCAGGAACAGGCTTCAAAAAAAGTCAGGCATTGCAGGAACACTGTTTAAATTGGCTTAATCTGGCTTCCAATTTTAAAAAGATAAATCAAGCAACAATTACAGAAATGGACAGCAGAGGTAGCTATTGAGTCTATTGCATTTTTCATTATATTTGTTGGATGTTTTTGTTTTTACTTCAAATTATGCTTTTTAAAAATTTTGTGTTTTGTGTATAGGCATGTGGATGTGTGTGCGTGCACCAAAAGTGTGTGGGGGTCTTTGGTATCATTACACAAGAATCTGTCTACCTAATCTTTTGAAATAGCTTATTGGCCTGGTGCTCACCTCATTTTCTAGGTTGGCTGGCCAAGGAGCCCCAGGGATGTGTTTGTGTTTGCAGTGGTGGAATTACAAACACGTGCTGCAATGTTTTTTTGTTTGGTTATCATGTGTTCTAGGCATGAACAGCTCCCTCTGCTGTCCATTTTGCAAGGCAAACATTTATAGATAGGTATTTACTATCCAAAATATGTTTTGATTTAAACTTTCTCATCTCAATTATCAATATCCAGTAAAATTTTATCTTGAAGACTATCAAGCTGAGGGATTGCAATATATATATAAATATACACAATTATATATAATAAAGCTTTTTTCCCATTTTCCCTGTTATCCTCATCACTTCTGTAACCATAATTGGTGTCAGAAAGGAAATGGTAGAGTTATCCAAATTTTAGCCATGGGTTGATTTACATTCATTGTGTAAATCTGGATTATGAAGGTCTACTGCTCTCTGGCATTATTCCTGGTGGTGATTTAGTTGAGATAGGGTTTCTCTGTCTTGCCTAGGCTGGCATCTGGTGTCTCAGCACCGAGTAACCGATACTATTGATGGATGTGCTTGGTAGGAGTAGTATTCTCAGGGGTCATGTAGTAGGACATAATTGTTTACCTAAGGACCAGGAACCAAAGCCATTCTCAAGGGCTTATTCCAGTGACCCAAGGACTCTTATTAGGTCCAATTTACATATCCTGCCACCTTTTAACATGGCCTTTAAGGTAGTTCTTTGGGGAATACTCATTAAAACCACAACCACTGATCATGGTGATTCTTTTTTTTTATGGTCTCGACACTTATATAAAACATGTTTTCTTTGAAACATTTTTTCAGGCTTCTCTGTCATTTACTCTGAGCCATGCTCTCCATCAAGTACTTGGATAAGCAGTCTTGTCTTTGACTGGGTACTGTAGCCTGCTCACATGTCTCCCAGAGCCCTCTAGTGGTTTCAAGTGACTCTAACTGTTGGCTTCAGGCATCCCGTTGGGAAAACAAGTTCTAGAAAATACAGTAGCCATTCAGATTGTTTATGTTTACACTATATGTATTTTTTAAAATCTAATTAGCAGGAAACCAGGTTTTTAAACTTTTACAATTGTATTTCTTTGTATTTTTGTATGTATGTGTCTGGCTGTCCGAGAACATGGCACACATGTGAACTCAGAGGACAACTTGTCAGAGTCCATGCTCTCCCACCATGTGAGTCTTGAGACTTGAACTAAGGCTTGGTGGCAGGAACCTTTACCGGCTAAGATGTTTCTCCAGTCCAGAAACCATGCTGTTGTTTATTTTTTCTGTGGCCACTTATGGGTGTGAGGATTCATCCTACAGAAAGACAGCAGAGAGTCAAGGTGCTGCTGCTTCAGGGAATCTGGTCTTGCAGGTTTAGCAGTCACTTTCTGAAGATGTACTTCTCACTGCTGCCTTTTCATGCTTAGGTTTGAATTGGTAGCAGCATTTGCCCACTATCAGAATCTTCTCAACAGATTTCTGAATGAACAATGCATGAATCAACCCATGGCTTTTGTCCAAATTGACGGTGTCTAATTGTTGCCATTTATGTAGAGGAATCTAGTTCAGCTGTTCCTCCTGCTTCTTGCGAAGCACTTTGATCCACAGCTAGCAGACCTGGCACACTTCACTTCTCTGAGTTGCTTCCTGCACCCGGTCCTGCAGTGGTGTGAAAAACTGCCTCCCCAAGGTGAGTGAAGTGCGTGGCAGAAATAGATGCTGTAAAAATTCAGTGCCAGCTGCTGCAATTCCTCCCAGCAAAGAGCTGAAAATGGGCTCTGTGTTAGCTTTCATATTTTTTTTGTCACCCCCCATTACCCTTTGCTTTTTATCAGCAATCAGACAAGTGGTATCTCATCTTTTGTTTTCAACCCTGCCTATTCGTCTCTCTGAGAGCAAATTAAAGGTCCACTTTTCTCCATATCTAAGATGGAGTCAAAGAAAGCATGCCTTAATAAAACTGAAACACAATTTCTGCTGAAGCCCACTATACACCTAAGAGGTCAGTTCACTCCCAACTCACCATGGCAAAGGCTTTGCCAAGAAGGTCAATATGCCAATATAGTAGAAAGTACTTTCTGTGGTGTTTTTGTTAAACCGTTTTGGAATAAGTCAAAATGGTCATTATTCCTTTATCATTACTGCTTCCCCACTTTTGGAACTGAAGATGACCTTCCATGTGAGTGAGGCCTTGGGACTGTGTAACCAGAAGAACATAGTGGATGGGATAACCTTACCTAATGACCCCAAGATTTCAAATATCTGTCAGCTTCCAGTCTTGTAGCTTAAGGATACAAATCTGGCTGTCCTATGCTTGAGCTCACATGATACTGCCTACATAGAGCCACACCCATCTCAGCACCCTAGAAACCCCTCACAGCAGAACATCCTTGCTGTGTTTACTCAGCCTACAGAAAGATGAGAGAGTATAGCGCAGTTGCTTCCTTAGGTCCCTACATGTTGTGGTTTAGAAACCACAGAAGTCATTTCTTTAAACTGGGTTGTTCCTGATAGAAACCACATGTGATCACATCATGTGGGTCTGGCATTGGGATGAGCAGTAACAAGAAAGAACTTAGAGAAATGGTAAAGAGGAAGACTCAACTTGGGGAGAGAATTAGTATAAGATGAAAGAAAATGGGTGATCGGTACTAGGGTCAGAAAGCTTGGCAATAATTTGGTCAAATGGAAACTAGCAGCTGTAGCTTGAGATCGTCTGCCATAGCTCTTGGCATGTGCCCATTACATAGCCCTTTACAACCCCACAAGAACGGTATCAATATTCCTGTGAACAAGTGAGGTAACTTGTAGTAAAGGAAGTGAAATCTCCCCGCATCACACCTGGCAGGCTGCAAATTCCCATTTTATCACATGTTGGCGAAAGGATTTTAGAGTGAAACTACCAGTCAGGTCTGTCATCATGACCCACATGTCTGGTGAAAACCACCGATTAAAGGACCTTATACATGTAGGCAGGACCTCCTGGCAAGAGACTTCTTTTTGATAGTCAAGGACCATCAAAAGACAGCAGCGACTTTGATTACGGCTGCTAACACGAGCATGGATGAGAGGAGATTTACAAAACCATGCATGGACAACATAATCATGATCCATCGTTGAATAATACATCTCCCCAGCAACCAGTTAACTGCCAGTAGCTTCTCAGAGAGGTATGGGTAGGGCCTCATGGGCTCCCCCTTCCCCCACCCCACGATATTAGGAATAACTGCCTCTAAATCCCCAGGAGGAGAACTTAATAACTCCTGAATTGGTGCGTCCAGTGTTGGACGCATCTGTGCAGGTTGTTCATTAAAGGTTCTGAGGGTCCGTGGATTACCCAGATGACAGCTTCCTGCAATACCTCCTCCTCTTTCTCATCTCTTAAATTCTTCCTGCCCTCTCTTCCATGATGTTCCCTGCTCTTTGAAGGGTGTGATCTAGATGTCCTGTGTAAGGTTGAGCAGTTCCTTATTCTCAGCATTTTGATAAGTCTCTGCAGTAACTGCTGTCCAATGTAAAACAGAAGCTTCTCTGACCAGAGCTGAGATTAGCACTAATCAATGGGCATGCATGAATAATTTAGAAGGCAGTCTGAGGGTTACATCAAGTCTACTTAGTCGAATAACAATGGTACCCTGCCATTTTGCATTTGCTACTTGCTAATCACAGTAGCTACTCTGTTACTTCACAGCTGCTGCCTTCCTTCTTTTAAAATTAGGCCTCAGCTTCTCTGTTCTTCTCATGTAAACTGAAGGCCAGTGCCAGGAATCCTCCATGCCTTCAACACCAGATTTGTACTACTAAGACAAATCAAGGTAGGCGTGAGTCTCCGTTTACTCTAAGGTATTACCTAGTTCTAAGAAAAACCACAAACTGAGACCATCTATGCTCCACCCAGGAACAAATGTCCTAGCCCAGCACACACCCATCATTTTTCACCAGGACACTGTGTTAGCCAGTCATTGGTCCTGAACCTTAGAAATTCCTCACCCCTACCTTTGCTACCATAGAAACCCAACCTCAACTGAACTTGGGGCTCTCTGATCACTTCAGTATGTTGGATACACGGAGAGTCCCGGTTTGCAAACTTGTGTACAAACTTTTACATACAGGAAAGAAAAAGACATGCAGCCTTGTGGTAGACTGGGCAGCTAGCAGATTCTTAGCAACTGTTGAACTACATAGTCCATATCATGGAAACCAATGGGATAAATCCTCACTAATACATTAACTACAGCAGGAGACAAGTGTAATGATCTAACCTGTCCCTTTAAGAGACAAGCCACGCCCACTCCCCCGAGTCTCTTCCTGTCTCCCTCTCAAAGAGGCAGCTTCTGTCTCTCCCTTCTCCCCACTACTCCCCTTCTCCCTTCCTCTCCTCTTTTCCCTCCATAACCCACTAAATAAATATCCAACCTCACTCTGAGTGGCGTGCCTATTTGTCTCTGTGTCTTACCTGCTAGGCCTGTGACTCCCTGCCTGGGACTCATCCCTCATGGCCCACTGCAGCCGTTTGGGGAACTGCGCCATCTCTGCCTGGTACTGGCTGCTCTCGGATCCACTGCCCACTGCCTACCACTGCTCGGGGACCTGCGGTGTGGTCTCATGGCCTGCTGCCCACTGCAGCCACTTGGGGATCCACAGCATTTTACTTTTACCATAAGAACAATAGCTTTCCAACTCCTGTCTATGACCTCTGCGGTCTCAAGTATTTTACCAGGGCAATGTCAGGCGAGGCTTTCCTCCTGTGGAGTGAGCCTCAAATTCAGTCACAAAGTAGTTGGATACCCCTGTAATAGACATGTTACCACTGCACCAGACTGGCCAGTCAGTAGTGTTCCATGCAGGACACACAGCTGAGTAAGGCAGTAGATAAGTTGTCCTTTAGAAGCCTGCATAGCACCTTTAGATACTATGGGGGACACAGTAGGGGCTAATTTCTGAGCTCTAAATTGATTTCTCCATGTCCTCCTACCAGGGCATGTGGCATCTTCAGCGGTAGGATCTTTCTATCTTGCTCTGGTTATTAACTAGTGGGGGTAGTATAATGGTTTAAGTAAAATGGTGCAGTTCCCCAAGGGCAGCAGGAGCCCACTATGGGTGTAGGTTCCAGGCAGGTAGGAGGCAGCAGGTGAGAGACCTCAGTGCGGCAGCTGGCCCCACAAGGAGCCACGGTAGGTGAGAGACGGAGATGGCTAGGCATATTTATTTAGTGGGTTATAGAGGGGAAAGGGGGTAAAGGAAGAAGAGGAAAGAGCAAAGAGAGAGAGAGGTTGGGCGAGAGGAGAGGAGAAATTACCTCTTTGGGGAAGAGACAGAAAAGAGAAATCAGGCTGGAAGGCAGGGCTTGTCTCTTAAAGGGACAGGACAAGTCAGTAACAGGTCATAACCGGTAGGAATTACCTGTATTGGGGGCTTTCAAGAAGTTTTCCAGAATTTGGTGATATTTGGAAAGAATCATTTGTTATTAAGTATTTTTCTACTGCAATAACCTTGGAATCAGTTGCTAGAGAATTACAAAGTTTTGGAAGAGTCATGCCTCTTATATTTTCATGTTTCTTGTATTTGTAAATTGACGGCTCCCTTCCATTTGGATGAATGTTGTGATGTTTAGGTTGTCAACTGGTTCTGGAATCATCTAGAAGACAAGCTACTGGGCATGCTTGCACATGATTTTATTTGTTTTATTTAAGATTTTAGATGTATTTATCTTTTATGTGTATGGCATTTTGCCCGATGTGTGTATACCTGGTGCCCGAGGAGGCAAAAGAAGGCATCAGATGCTCTGGAGATGGAATGTTGGATGGTTGTGAGCCACCATGTGAGTGGGAACCACCTTTCCGGCCTATTCATGGTTTCCTTGGTCAGACTGTTTGAAATAGGCAAACCCATCCAGATGTCCACTTGCAACTCAGATAAAGATGATGAATGAGGGAAACTGCTTTGCCTGCCTGTTTTCACTGTCTATGATAGGTTCGTTGGCTACTCTGTNCTACAGCTGCCGCATTGCTGTGCTGACTTTAGACATTTGGGCCATCAGCACCAGATAGAGACTGCTGAGACAACCCGCCTCCTGACTGAGCAGCTGGGTTTTTGACCTCTCTATTATAAGACAGCCATGTTGGAGTACCCAGACAATATCATGTAGGCCAATCTAATTAATTCCCTTTATGTTATATTCATTGTATCCATTCTGTTCATCCAGAGAACCCTGACTGTTACAGATACTGCTTATACTTTTGTGTTTCTAGTTCCTCTGTTCCTTCTTTGGTAGTAATTAAGATAGCTTGGTTCAGTGTGTTCCATACTTAGAGTTCAACTTTTCTGTCAGTTTGACAAGAGTGAGGTACTTCTAGTAGATTAGGTATGTGTGTTGTAGAGTCTGAGTATGCCTTCTGTGATTACTAATGTCTTTCTTAAAACTATTGACTTTTTTATATTGTGTGTGTAGTACATGTACACATATGCATGTGTGCCCCCCTGCCCTACCATGTGAATAGAGGACAGAATAGCTTGCATTCGTTATTGGTTCTCTCTTCCATCCTAGGCATGAAACTCAAGTCATCAGGCTAAGCAGCAAGTGTCTTTACCTACTGAGTTATCACATTGGCCGCTGTAGTTACTGATGTAATAATCTCATTAACACCATGGGATCTTGTAGAGTACAAGAGAAACCTGTGCTGCAGTCCCTCACAGACAGCTCCTTAGCCTTTCTGTTGTGTCTCTGCTGGTGCATTTAGGGGTGCTTGTCCAGAAGTGGGTTCTCATCCTCCTTCTATGCATGCTTACTTAGATCTTGGTTGTCACCTAGGGTCTTGAGTTCATTGCCAGCCATACTGCAAAAGATAAAAGACCCTTGTATCCAATTTACCCACGTGACCAAACTCTTCTCAGAACTTACTACTTTCATCTGTCGTTCACAGTGTCCCTTCTGTGTGAGAAACTCCTGCTTTGTCCTCTGCTTTCTCTTTTCATCTCTACTGCCCTTTCTCTTTCCATCTCGACTGCCCTTTCTCAGATCTTGCTGCTCATTTTGGCCTCTGAGATTTATTTTTACTGCTCTCTTCGCTAATTTCATTTTCTCCCGTGGCCCTGCTGCTTTAAGTCTCTTGAATTTGTTCTTCATTTTTCTAGAAAACATGATCAAATAATTTTTTTATAAAAGTACTTTCATGTACATCTTTTCATGAAGACTAAATTCCTGGTTAAGCATCTGAGTCTGCACATGTGAAGAAGATTGTTTTCTAGTACACGTGTTGTGTTAGGTTAATTTGACACAAGCTGGATACAGCCTCTACTGAGAAAATGACCCCACTAAATTGGCCTGTGGTGCATTTTCTTCATTGACAGTTGACGTAGGAAAGTTCAGCTCACTGTGGGTGCTGCCACCCCTGGACTGGTGGTCCTGGATGCTATAAGAGAGCCAGCTGAGAAAGCCGTGGTAAGTAAGCCAGTAAGCAGCTGCTCGTTTGGAAACAGCTGGGTGTAATTTTGGATCTCAGTTTGAGTGCATGGTCCTCGGTAATGGAAAGCAGAAGACTGAGGAGGTGATCACATTGCGTCTTCAGGCAGGAAGACGAAAGATGCTCAGCTCACTTGCCCTTTTCATGAAGTCTGGGACCCTAGCACATGGAATGATGCTATCCACACTCAACTATTTCTTAACAGATTACAAGTGAATATTTAGTTTTTTGTTATCGTTGTTGTTGTTTTTTTTTTGCATAAATATAATTAACTGTGAGGACAGGTTCTATTGCAAGAGTATGATCCTGGAGTAAGTCTGTCTCCATTAGTTGAGGGATGTGGTAGATTGAGTAATTTTGACATCTAATTAATAGTGTAAGTAGAACACCTGCTTGTCTTTGTCCCACAAGCTCTGGAGTGATTTCACAAAGGAAGTAGAAGAAGCATCTTTGTGTGCACAGCAGCTATCTAGGTCAACAAACTCCTGGGAGGGAGATGTGGTGGCAGCCTCTTGAGATTTGGAAGGGAATATCGTATAGTTGTCGAGTGCTGCTTACATTTTTGATAATGCAATAATCTCTTCATGGTCCAACTATGAAAAGAAGGATAAATTTGTAATGGATGGAAAAATAATTTAAGATCAGAACCTACAACAAGGGAAAGAGGTTGGGAACCAAGTCCCTTAGTCAATTGCTGCACTGAAATGTGGATTCTTCCAAATGCATGACCCTAAAGATGTTATTTCATATTCCCAAGATCATAGCAAACAAACTTTATCTCTTCTACCAAAGTTATAGGTGGAAAAGCCAAAGGATCAACAGATAAATAGTTGGACAAGCCACTGAAGACAAGCTCTTCATCAGAGCAGTAAATGGTGACAGCTGTATTAGGAATTGTGAGAGAAAGTACAATGTGTGGGGGGGCAGTATGGGACATGGGAAGATGTTGAAATTTGTGATTGAAATGAGCGAGTCACAGTTTCCTTTTCCTTGCTAAATTTGAACAGTTCCCAGATCGGGTGCCCCCAGCAGCTGCAGGACAGTTTCCACAGGGGCTTAGGAGAGCCCTAACTAAACCTGTTGATACAGGACAGTTACACTACCTGTGTTACATTCAGATCCACTCTAACCTCTGTGAGATCTGAGGCATGAGAACAATAGATGCTCAAAAAACCATTGTCTAAATATTTAAAAATCCTAAATCCGGAGGAAAAAAAATAGCAAATTGTAGTGTGTTCTATCCTCTTGCTCTGGGAAATACATATTCAAAATTATCCAGATCTTTATGCAAAAGTTAGTATTGACACAAAACCCACAGCTGTCATCTTAAAGGGAATAAAAGTTTATTTTGGGATGATTCTGAGTGACCATTGCCCGGGAACACAAGTTACCCCAAATTCCATGTTCCAACATGGAAGCACTTTCACCAAGCTTTTGTAGTTTTACAGAACAGAAAAAGTCATAAATTAAGACAAATTTACACTACTTTAGTGGGTCTATCGGAGAGACAGGTAATCAAAATGAGGAAACTTTTCTATAGGTTGGAGATGCTATCTGAGGGTATTCTGAGCTTTTGGATTGGTAGGAGGTAATTGCCCTCAATAGATTCTAAAAGGGTTTTATCTGCTGTCAAGATATTGATTAGACACATGGAGGCAAAGCAATGGCTGTTCCAGAGGCCCAGAACTTAGCCCAAGATAAGATGGTTAGCCTCTGGACCTGCAACGTTTCAGCCCCTCCCCAGGACTGAAATGCTAATCAGTGTCATTCTCTGCAGAGAGGACTCCTTTCAGGAGTTTCCTTCACAGCCAAGTGCAGCGTACCTCCAGAATTTTTTTATTCATATTAATTTTGGATTCTACAGATTTTCTTACAGATCCTGCTTAGCATAGTTTATGAAACCATGTTTACCACTAGACTTTTTCAGCCCCGCCCTGAGCCGAGTGTGTGTGTGTTTCGTGTGTTCATCTGCTAACAATCCAAACTCTACCCACTAGATTCTCCTTCAAGACAACCAACCTCACTCTCTAGAGATGATCACACCCAGGAAGAAAAAATTCAATCTGCCCCCCCCCAGATAGAGGGTTCAGGGGAAGAGGCCCACACTGCCCCATGCTGCGTGTCTGTGGATGGGCTTTATGTTATCTTGCTTTAAGAGCCAGTCTTGTAGGGCAAGAAGCTGGACTATAGATAAAATAAACATTTTGTGAAAAACCCAGATGGTGGTGGCAGTGACAGGAAAGAGGCTTGCAGCTGCTCAGTGTGCTCACTCCTCCCTTCCTGGAGCCCATACCAAGTGAGAGACAGTAACATATTCCCACTCCTGTGATCTGGGGAAAGTCTACATCAGCTCATCTGTTCATTATTATGAAACAGTAAGCGATATATTTGACTAAAGCGGAGCATCCTCTCAAGGCTGGTCTGTTCTGGTACTTGATTCACTGATCTCAGTTTATTCCATTTTTTTTTTCCACTCAGGCCCTCTTCACACCTCCTACTTCACATTCTCCTGAGACTCAATCTCACTCCCCAGTAGCACACGACTGTCATTCCTGCTTCATATAGAACACAGAAATTCCAGGCTGCCATCCCAGGCAGCTTTCAGTCCCTGTCTGCACCCATGTGTGGCTGCTTCTCTCATCCCCTCTTGTTTTTTTAGTAGCAATGAGACCAGAATTTCCGTGACCTCCATCATAAGGATGCTAGGTCCTCCCTGCTGAGAGATGTTACCCTGTCACTTATTCTGCCCCTCTTCAGCCTTTTATCTTTGCCTCCTTTTGGCCCAATAGATCATAAAGGTTTTTGACCTTCCCCCAAAATAAGAAATCAGCAACTTTCTCTTGTCTGCTTTTTTTTAGCTACCTCCGTATTTATCTCTTCCTGTACCGTAGACATATTTCTTCAAAGACTCAGCATCCTGTAGGTTGTCCTTCATGCTGGCAATGGAAACTGCATCCAACTGAGTCAGCAATTACCAATAATGTGTTACTAAATCCATGCTTTGCAGTCCTTACCTTCCTTGAATTTTCAGGGTTGCTTGAATTCTCTGGTGGAAATGTTCTGTCCCCTGGCTTACGTGAAGCTGAATTCAGCAGTATTCTACTGTCCTTGGCACCATGCTTCCAGGCTTTTTTGTTAGCCTCCATGACTCATATGTGTCCCATAAGTATTTGTTTCCTTCATGGTTCTGGTTGGCATTCTCCCTCGTCACTCCAGTTCCTGATACATGCCGCCACAGACTTACCTGCTAAGAGAATGGAAAAGAGGTCTCAATGAGTTGTCAACATTCATCCCGCTTCCTCTGTTGCTGGAAGGTGGTGGGTTCAGATGCAATGTGGGTGTAAAGGTGATTTCTATGGGCATCCTATAACAAGCTTTCAGAGAATCCCCACTGCAGAAAATGCAAAGCATGGGGAGAAAGGGTATTGACAGGCCACACCTGTGCCAAGCAGGCCACTGCTGAGCAGAACTGAATGCTAGCTCAGTGGCTGGACGTAAGGTGGATGCAGAAAGGGGATTAGTTCATGACTAACAGCTGTCACATATGTTGTGTTCATTCTTGCCCCTGTGCTGCTCTCTCCTCCTGATGTCTTAACCACCTTAGTTTACTTGTCGGTTGCATAACTTTCCGAGGTACTATCTAGGACTGCATTAGCTCACTGCCTTCTGCATAATCACATTGGAAGGGGCTACTAACGGGGCACTGTAGAGCCCTTTCTACCATTTCAGATTGGTGAGCCGTTATGAAATCCTAAATTTGCATTTCTCACAAGTTTTCAGGTGATGAAAATGCCACTGCTCTGGGGTCACACCTTCAGATGTGATGGCTAAGACGTAGTGCGAAGTCTTACCCACAGTTCTGAATCCTGACAGCACTGTCCAGAGGGTGTGTGGATGGTCTTGGGAGGTTTAAACTATGTGTCTTTATTTCATGGTCTGTAAAATAGAGATAATGACACCTTTTTTCACTGTTTCAGGTACTAATATGTGTATATCTGCAGTGTGTTTGAAGGAGAGTCTGGCCTATATAGTAGGTGCTTAAATCTTGGTCTTTGGGCTCACCATAGCACTAAAACCTCTGAGCAGCCATCCTTTGTCTGGGTTCATGTATCTGTCTCTGTCCTAGAATATGCCATGTTGTGTTGGAAGGGGCTGGATCTTTTATGTCTAAAGAGACAAGTGACTGTCACATGGTAGAAATTATAACAGTTCATTTTCTGCTTTGCAGAGTATAATCAGTGATTTCCTTAATCAGAGAACTTAATAAATGTACATTTAGTAGATCTATCTTATCATTCACAAGTATTGACCGACATCTATCTACTGTTCCTGAGAGCTTTATTGGGTGAATTACTCAGATAGTAATGCTTTTGACTCTAAGTTTCCCTTTATTCCAGTATTTCTCAAATCATTTATTGTTTTTCCTCTTAAGCTGCATTTTCTCATTCAACATACTTAGATTCTATATCTGTTTCTAGTACTTTTTTCAAAACTACCCACACCAAGGTCATCAACACTTCTGACCTGCCATACAAGAAGGACATGTCTCAGTGTTTAGGTCAGCATCATTTGATGCTGTTCTCTTTTCTTCAAAGAGTTTCCTCTCCTGAACTCCCGGACGTCGCATTTACTTGGTTTTCCTTTCCCGTGTCTCATCTTGTCCTTGCCCATTTGCTCTTCATATGTTTTAATACCTTGGACTTATTCCTGTACACCATTACATCTTCATTTCCAACTTTGCCATACTGATCTCGTGGTTCAAA
The DNA here is from genome assembly GCA_001685075.1 of Bramus lutescens. NCBI lineage: Eukaryota > Metazoa > Chordata > Mammalia > Rodentia > Cricetidae > Bramus > Bramus lutescens. Next base: position 130,007 of record LOEQ01001056.1, read on the forward strand.
TGCTACCTATTTGCTGATTACACTAGAATTGGTATTTTTAACAGGTTTTGTTTCTTGAGGTTCAACTTTATGAACCCTACATAGCTGAATAAGAAGCGTTGCATATTGGCTATGAAGTCCTCATCGGCGTGGGGCGCTGTTTCCTTTCTGCCTAGCTTCAGCAAATGCCTGCCTTCCAGAAAGAGTCTTCTTTTTGTCTCTTCATGTCTAACTCTTCAGACATGATTGCTGAAACCACCCATTTCTTTCTAGTGGCCCTGCTGGAGATCTACTTGGAGCCATCACTGCCCAGCTTCTGTCTACCCCATACAGCTTCCCCACTGCTCCTGCTGTTCCTGCTGGGCTTAGACACTTGTTCATTCATGGCACAGAATCAGAGACTTAACACATGAGACTTAGTTGTGTCATTTCTATAACTAAACTCCAAATCTGTTTTCTGGCTCTGGGCCCCACCTGCAGATCTCTGCTCCTCAGCCCCAGGCTGATTTTACACATTTTTTTCCTTTGCCACCACATACCAAGCACACCACCTCTTACATTTCTCAGTTGCTCAAACTTCTTGCTGCAGAGTGTTCTTACCATCTGTCATAGTCAGGGTGTCTGTTGCTGTGCGGTGGCACCATGGCCACAACAGCTCTTAGAAAGGAAGACATTTAATTGAGGTGGTGGCTTACAATTTCAAAGGTTCAGTCCATTATCATCATGACGGGGAGCATGGTGGCTGGCAGGCAGACATGGTGCGGGCTATATCTTGATCAGAAGGTAATAAGAACTGGGCTGAGACACTGGGCATGACTTAGTCATATATGAGACCTCAAAGCCTGCCCCCACACCGATGTACTTCCTCCAACAATGTTATACCTACTCTGACAAAGCCACACCTCTTAATAGTGACACTCTCAGTGAACTTGTGGGGGCCAATTCCATTCGAACTCACCACACCTACCTTTGTGCTTACCTTCCCTTCTGCTTGGAGTATATTCCCCTACCTCCTTGAAAATCTAGTTCATTGACATTCTTTGGATTTCATGGCAAATATACCTTTCACCCCAAAACATCCTTCTTTAACACTGAACATAGTAGAACCACTGTTCTTACCATAACCATATTTTCCTTGTAGCAATTATCACAATCACTGAGTCTGTTGTTGATCTGTTTACATATGCTTTTGTCCATCCAAGTACAGAGACGTCTTGTGTTCAGATGTCTTAATTGTTACTTTATTCCCTATTTCCAGTGCCAAGTGTAGACTGGCACACAGCATGCAAATAAGAATAATAAAAATAAGAATATGTTAAACTAACAATAATGCAGTATATAAATTTCTGCAATGGCCTTAGAAGGGTACCATGCATAGATAAGAAAATGTACCACAGAGATTGGAGAGGTTGCTCAGTGATTAAATGCACTTGATGCTCAAACTAGCTTTCATTTCCAATACTTCCTTGGTGCTTAGTAGCTATCAGCCGTCTGTAATGCTAATTAGAAAGGATCTGATGCTCTCTTCTTGCCTCAACAGGAACTCACTGCAAGCATGTGGTGTACACACACACTCACACACATGCATATATACATACATAAATGTATGTGTACAAGCAAAACATGCATACACACAAAAATAAACAAGTCTTTAATATGAAATATTAGAATGACCCTTATATAATCCTACATGCAGTGTGGGCATAACTTAATATTTAATGTATACTTTTTCATCATTACAATGTAGTGCAACACTGTTTTGGTTACCCAGAAATACATAATACAAAATTTAGAGAAATAATTTATAAATACATATGATTGGGGAATATATTATACAGATATAGTTATCTACCAATAAATCTATCCTAAGTTGACTATATCATAAGTCAACATTGTATTCAATACCCCAAGGCTACAGAACTCATAATTCAACCTGCTTTAAACATGCTCAGAATTATAATACACTTCCAGAAACTTAGAAGTGCCATAACAAGAGAGTACTGTACTGTGAATTTCTAGCCTGAGAAAAGTTCAAAGTTTAAAATTTGATCCCTGACTTCTGTTGGTGTATATTGCCTTCATACTATTGAAAAGCAAATATTTATATAAATCAACCCAGTGTAAGTTGTGGATGGGCTGTATGGAATGTATGTGTGTAGCTTGTAAAGATGCCAGGTAGATCCTAACACAAATATTATTCATATCTGCCTGTAGAATTAATTTGCAGACATTGCAGGAAACATTCCATATCCAGTATTAATTGTAAAGTGCTTTTCTTTTGGTACTGCTTTTGTAATAATGTCCTTCATAATTTTAACTTTAAAAATGTATTATTCCAGATCAAAATGAAGAGCGCCAGCCACTGTGTCAGATGACTGCTGTCACTCTCACCTTGGTTCCAGTCCCTGCTCTTCTCATCCTTGTGAGCTTAGCTGTGTGCTAGACATCACTGTGCTTCCAAAGAGTGGGACACTGTAAAGTTGGCAGAAGCAGACTAAAAGTCTAGCATTTTTGTTGTGCTTCCTCTGAGCCTTCTCATGTGAGTGTACTGAGAAAATAGACGGGACAGGCTAAGGGAGAAAGGAACTGAAGGCAAGCTCCAGCCACCCGAGGCTCTATTTTGTACCTCAGATGCTAGGCAAGCCCTTGAGTTACACTGTTAACCTTCATCCAATATTTCATTTTGTTAAAAAATGATTTTACTAACACATATTCATTATATATCTTCGCTTTCCCAGAGAGTTCTCTTTCTGCTTTGACATCTTTTTTGGTGAACCAATGAGTTTACTTAGGGTTCCTTACAGGAACAGTTATTTACAGTAGTTTGGACAACTTACTAGCAGCTTCACCACGCAACAAAATATCTCTTTCAAGTCCAACAGGTTTTAAGGGACTTAATCCTGCCAACAATTACCTCAGGGATTTTGGGAGCAAATCCTTTTTCAAGTGGATCTTCAGGTGAGACCATTAGCCCTAGACAATACCTTGCCGGAGGCCTCATGAGAAGCTGTGATACTTAAGTTGCTGTGAGGCTTGTCTAGGATTCTGATGCACACACAGAGAGAAATAAAGGCAATAGTAAGCTGTTAAGTCTTGAAATAATTATATAGCAACAAATAACTAATACAGTAGACGTTTACGATGACACTATGGGACTTTGGTGTTTTGGATAAAAATGCATAGGCCTACAGGGAATGACATTGCAAGGGGGTGTGACCTTGTTGGAGTAGGTGTGGCTTTATTGGAGGAAGTGTGTCACTATGGGGTGAGCTTTGAGTCTTGCCATTAAGTCACTGTCGCTTCCTACTGCCTGTGGATCCAAATGTAAAACTCAGCTACCTCTCCTGCATCATGTTTGCCTGTGTGCCACCATGCTCTCCGTCATGATAATAATGGGATAAACCTCTGTTTTGTAAGCCAGCCCTTTTTAAATGTTTTCATTTGTAAGAGTGGCCATGGTCATGGTGTCTCTTCAGAGCAGTAAAACCCTCACTAAGATAGGGACCTAGGTATTTTATCATTGAAAGACCATGGGGTGGTACACCTTTCCTTGTATTACATTGGTGCTTTTCAAATCAGCCATGTGTTTTCTTTTCTTGTGAATTCTGTTTTGAGATAGAATCTCATGCAGCCCAGGATTGCCTCTACATTGCCAAAAATAACTTCCACATACCTAGTGTTGGGGCTATAGTGTGCACCACCATCTATGCTCAACTCTGTTTCTGTTTAAGAGAGATTCATTTTCATTTGTGCATGTGGTGTGAGGATATGTCATGTGATTGCAGATCCCCATCCGCTGGATCTGGGTTTTAGGTAGTTGTGAGCTACCTAATGTGGGTTCTTGGATCTGGATCAGATCTTGTAGAAGAGCAGGACCTACATATGGTTGTTTCCCACTTGCTTTGACGTGGACCAGAACGCTTCTCTGCTGTCCAGAAGGGTGAAACTACATCTTCTTCAGAGAAATCCTAGCTGTACCCTTGAGGTTCAATGTTGGTCTTTCCTTGGAGATAGTTTTAGTTCTAGAATACTATGTAGGATTTTTCTCACATTAAAGCTACCCTTGAGCTGGTGGGATGGCTCAGTGGATGAAAGTGCCATTAAAACTAATGATCTGAGTTCAATCCCTGGCACTCACATAGCTGAAGCAACGAATAGTCTCTTCAGATTGTCCTCTGATCTTTACATGTGCATCATGGTGCATGTGAACACATACACACACACACATATAAAAATATTAAAGTCATCCTCAAATCAGAGCCCATTAATTCTTTATTGCAAACTTTTCAATGCTGTAACTTTTGTGCGGTTTCATGCTCCTGGTTGGATTCAGATTGCTCTAAGCTTCTTGAGATGCTGAGGAGACTGCTCTGCTCACTAGTCCTCTATGGCCCCTCTCTCCAGTGCCTCAGATAAAATGTGTCATAGAAGGGAAAAGTATCTGAGACAGGGGGACAAGGCCCCACAGGTTTTTGATATACTGAGCAACTGACTGGAAGTTCAGACAAGCCACTCATTTCCTTAGTATATCAGAATAGAGAATCTAAATGACAGTTTTGTCCTCATAATTATGCTAATGAAGGAATAGTACTATATACAATACCATCCTGTTGCCTTCAAGGGACTCAGTATCTGGGGAAAAGACAGAAGACAGCCATCAAAATGTGAAACAAGAATGAATATTTCTATAAGTGACATGTAAAATTGGCCGAGGAGAAGGACCCAGTGACAACTCCTATCAGAGAGGGAAAGCTTTGCAAAGTGTTGTGGAATCCATCAGGTATCACCACTGGCAGGGAATAAACCATGAAGAGCAGGACTTGCTCGGTCAGAATGGACCAAACCTTCTAGAGAGTTTGATATCACTTAAACTGCAGGGGAAAAGTCTCCATGTGACGGTATTTATAACAAAACTTTAGGCATAACTATATACAAACTCCCTAGTGAGATAGCAAATCACTTGTGCCCTTTATAGTAAGAATGAGATCTATTGCTGATAAGCAGTGCTCAGGGTAAGGACCTAAGAAGGAGGGATTTGGAATAAGCATAAGGTTATTGGTAGAGGCTGCGAAGTACATGGAAACTCTCATAAGAAAGGCTTCACTGAGAAGTCTCAGGATTAGGGTGAGTGGTAGAAAAGGTATAGCCCCATAGACTCATGTTTTTGAATGTGTAGACCACAGGGAGTGGCACCATTAAGAGGTGTGACCTTGTTTAAGAAAGTGTGTAACTGTAGGGGCAAGCTTTGCAGTCTCATATGCTCAAGGTATGCCCAGTGTAGCACACAGTCTCCTGCTGCCTGCAGATCAAGATATAGAACTCTCAGCTCCTCCTCCAGCATCACGTCTTCCTGCTTGCTGCCATGATGATAATAATAAACCTCTAAAACTGGAAGCCAGCCTCAATTAAATATTTTCCTTTACAAGAGTTGCTTTGGTCATGGTGTCTTTTCACAACACTAGAAACCCTGACTAAGACAGAAGTTGGTACCAGGGGTATTGTTGTTCTAGGCCTGACCATGTTTTGTTTCGAGGAATTTGAACTTTGGGACTAGGTGTTAGGAAAGCAGTGGAATGCTTTAAGTGCTGCTGAATGGACCATACTAGTAGGAACATAGAAGATGGTGATACTGAGCTTGATTTGAACTGTGGGGTCCTGGCTCAAGAGGTTTCAGTGGAGAAGAATGTCCGTACTGAATTTTTATGGCTTATTTTGATGCTAAAAGATCTTCAGTTAAATCTTCAACTCAAATCTTAAGCCTCAAACTTAACAGGAAAAAGCTGTAAAAAGCCTAATTTTATGAAAGCTACTAATTTATTGTAAACTACTAAAGATAATTAAGACAGGCAAGCTAATAGTGAGGTGAGGAGCCTAGGGTGATTGTGCAGGTAGCAGGCAAGTCTCTGTCATTTTCAATAGATTGGGAGCTGCTTGGTTTATATTTCCTGCTTGCTCCAGTGACATTTATCCTTCTTGGACCTCTGGTGTTGATGACTACGCTAATGAGAGCTTTGTCATTTAACAGCAGCAACCAAAGCCTCAGCCGCCTTCTCAGGTCTTTTCGTATATAAAATCAACTCTCAAAAAAAAAAAAAAATCAACTCTCAAGCCTCACTTTCGTAGAGCTACTGCTAGATCTAGACACAGTTTACCTTACTATTATGCTTAAATGAATTAAATATGCTGAGTGCCTCTCATAGACTAGGGTCTGAACTGAGTGTAGCTATGATTTCTATTAACTGAGGACTTCAGGGCTAGCCTGCTATTCTTTTTAAAGTGGAAAAGAATGAGGGAGGTTAATTGGGTGAATGACTAGATGAAGGGTAAATATAAAATTAAATAGGTAGAGATTATTGGAATGACATTATACTGAGTTCAAGTTTAATATTAGTTTTATGCTATAAATTTACTCTCTATCAGTATTATTATATATCACATAGTGTTCTCTAAGCCTCTAACAGTACCACTATTCATACTTCCTTGAGGACACCATGTGCTAATGCACAGCCTTAATTTTTTTTTGATACAGGATTTCTCTGTGTAGCAGTCCTAGCTGTCCTGGAACTAATTCTTCTAGACCAGGCTGGCCTCGAACTAAAAGAGATCCGCCTGCCCCTGCCTCCTGAGTTCTGGGATTAAAGGTGTGCACCACCATTGCCTAGCTAATGCACAACCTTAAAATATGTTCATTGCAATTAATTTTTAAAGATTTTTGATGACAATTTTGATTTCAATATAAATTGTTAAATGGCTACAGAAATCAATTTTTGACCTTGATTTTTTTGATAAATTAATATCCTCTGATTTTTGGCTTCTCTTAAGTGTTTTGACAATTGCTGAGACTTAGGAAGGAATTTCAGAAATTGCCTCTTTTAGAGACATAGCCTTCTAATTTTCTGAGAAATCACCACACTGACATCCAAAGGGGCTGTACCAGCTT